>JAHPZR010027622.1:0-20000 GCA_019787425.1 Platygyra sinensis
TATCTGTCGGGGGTGTGTGTATTTGTT
Source organism: Platygyra sinensis (assembly GCA_019787425.1). Lineage (NCBI taxonomy): Eukaryota > Metazoa > Cnidaria > Anthozoa > Scleractinia > Merulinidae > Platygyra > Platygyra sinensis. Next base: position 28 of record JAHPZR010027622.1, read on the forward strand.
CTGGAATAACCCAATGTACAGTGTGTAACAACAACAAAACTGATTCATTGCTGACTTGTTGATGCATCCTTTGAACGTTTGATTTTATTATTTATGGTTCATCTTATGCTGCAACATGGGGTCCAAGAGACCCACGGCTAATGTTTCTATTTTATGTATTTGCACAGGGAACAGAGTATTTCTCAACTGTGAAAATCCAAATTCAACTGTTGGGAAAAAGCGTGGAGGAAAGCTTGAACCTGTTACACCTCTTACAATAAATATTCCAAAAAGCACAAGTGGTGACATCTCACTTCATTCCCAATCCGATTCTGAGTCAGATCATACTACAAGTAAGTCAGTCCTCCTGTTTTAAAAATTTTCTTTAGTTTGTAAGGTGTATGATGAACATGTATATGGACAATCTAATGAATGTTTTAATTAATAGTGCAATGGAATGATTGCTGTACTCAATGCTTCAAAGCTCATCTGGCTCCAGATCTAGAACTGGAGTATTATCTGTACCTGACAAGTGTCTTCATGTTTGAAGGGAGATCTTTGGGAAGATATATTATTCTGACTTACAGTGTCATGAAAATACAATTGGCAAAGGTTTTGGGGAAATGCAGTATGTCATTCATGTACAGTATGTTGTGGACAACTTGACCAGGATTTTATCCACTGGTCGAGTTTTAAAAGTTATTTCTGTTAATAGCTACTCTGTAGGCTAGTTCCTCATCATTGGCCGTTTTCACACTAGAGGACGAACAAATCGTCTGGACAGATCAATTGTCTGGCATTTGACCATCTGATGTGAGCTTATGTCACACTGTCGTCAACTTGTTTGTCTCAACATGCAAATCGTCCTGGAAAAATTGTCTTTCCAGACAGACAAATATCAGATGATTTGTTCGTTGAAAAATTTGTTCATCCCGTTTGCACATGAGACGATTTGTTCGACTGAGACGATTTGTCCTTCCAGACAATTTGTTTGTCCTCTGGTGTGAAAATGGCCATTGTGTATTTTTTACAAGCAATGCTGACTTCCATTTGAAAAGGTTGCCAGCTTTATAACCTGGATTTTAAAGAATGAATTTTCTTTTTGTGTACTCTGTCCTAGGTTCCCATACAATAGGTTCTCCATCTAGGTCTGTAACCCACTATGGTATGGGGCATACAATAAAACACAGGTATGGAATTGTGGATTTGTTGGTTGTTTCTATCAAGGACTTTGCAAATATTTTAATACATGTACATACATGTACAAAGCACTGTACAAAAAAAGCTATCAAATCCATGCTGTACATGTACATGTATGTATGTACATGTATACTGTAGGTCTGGTAATTAGGACAAAGTTTCAAGAATTTTCAAGAATTTGTTCTAACAAGCGTTTTTTTTTCTTTCTTGTGTTTAATATTATTGCTAACTTTTTATTTTAGGTTTTCTCAGAAGACATTTATGGTTAGCTTGGCATGTGATTACTGCCATAAAATCCTTTTGGTTGGCAAAAAGTGTAAAGAATGCAAGTAAGTTCAATCAGATTAGTATCCTGTGCATTTACATGCAAGTGTTTTCCTTGTAACTTTTTAAAATGAGTTCCTTTTGTTCAGTTTGTCTTTTTGTCGTTGCTTGCAATCAAATTTGCAAACAGCAACACCCTATCTGAGGTATATCACCAGTTTAATTTTGCTTGTGTCTCTTTTGTGTTTTGCTCAATAGGCTTAAATTTCACAAGAAATGTGCTAAGTTGGCTCCTCCTGCATGTGGACTACCAAAGGGGTGTGGAGACTTTTTTACTGCTCAGCTTCGGAGAGGTGAGTGCAGAAACGAGACGGCTAATTAACATCTTTCGATTTAAAGGGCCATAAATAAACACTTATTTTATTTTGGTTTGGTATTATTTCCACCTTGAATTGGCCAGGGATAATTTGGTAGAAATCAGGTTGGAGTGAACTCTGTAAGAGGTACATGTATATGCAATGCAGGAAATTCTTGATTAAACTGGGAGGGCTGGAATATCTTCAGGTGAGAGTGGAATTCTTACCTCGCCCTTGGACTGTCACCTTGTAGTGGTGGTGAGGCTTGAGTGTCTCAATGACCCTGAGAGCTGTGCCGGCTGGGACTCTTGTCCCTGGCAGGTGTAGCCATGCCGGATTGGTCAAGGGGTAGAGGTCAGACAAAGAACAGCCCCTGGTCCTCCAGGTTGGGGTTTAGGCGGTGGCCCAATCACCCGCCCCCTTAAAACAAAGTGGATTACAGAAACCTTAAACACTTCAAGGCAACCTTCCCTTGGGGCCAACGCGGTACCTTGCTTGGACAGGCAACGAATGACGCCCTTGAGCTAAAGCCAAGAGGATGCTCAGGAGCTGAACAAACCACTAGTGACCCCAAGAACTCAGATTAGAATAGGTAATTGGAATGTGAGAACAATGTATACTGTAGGGAAATCAGCACAAGTTGTGAAACTACAAATGACTGCAGGACTGCGTTAACCTGGGCCCCAGAGGGGCGGCGAAAAAGGGGAAGACCAAGGACAACATGGAGAAGGATGGCAGAGAGAGAAAGGGAAAAAGCGGGATGGAAGAACTGGAGTGAGGTACAAATGGCAGCGGCTGACAGAGATGGTTGGTGGGATTGTGTTGAGGCCTTGTGTGCCACATGGCATGAAGAAGATAGGTGATGGGTGATACATGTAGGTGAGAGTGGAATTCTACACTGATCACAACATTTTAACAGGATGGTGTACAGGTAGTTGTTGTAAATACAGGACTTCTGTAGGAGTGTTGTTAGCATTCTACCGTGTAACTAGTAGATCACAGACAAGTGTTTCGATCAAACCAAGGAATTATCTGCAGTACGGGGTATGCATGGGTTATGGAACAAGGTATTTCATTTGCACCACAAGAACACAGTTTTAAATGTGGCTGAATGTAATTTATGTGAAGTTAAACTCAAGCAAGTTGGCCTGCGTCACCTGTTGCAGTTTATAACATGTGGGGCAGTGCTTTGGGGAGTTGCAGGGCTCTTTAAGTGTTTGTAGCCAGTGTTGTACTGCATTGTTTCTTTGCTTGCTGATCATACATGTACATGTAGTGGATCAGTTGTACCTTCTTGCGAGTCGTTGCGGATTCACACTCCCTCTTGCCCCTCCCTGTTGAGTGGCTGGTGGTTTCATCTGTATTTTTCAGGTAGGTATTCCTTCGTGTAAGTATCTCCACTGAATTTTCAGTGTGACGGTGCCGGTTAGTGGCCGCTCAAAGGGTGGTTCCCACCTCCAGAGTTGCCATGGATAACTCCTCTCTGCTCGTTGCATCTGGCCGCCCACTAACCTTTTAGTCACCAGCTCCCAAGCTCATCCTTAGCGATGAGTTTAACCTGACTGAACCTTCATGACAGCTAATGAAATTTGTTGTCTTCATTTACAGCCATCAATTATAGCTCTTTGCCTATGATACGTCCTCGTGTAAAGAGAACAAACTCTGAGCCATCCAGCATTGCCCTTCAAGTTGAGGGATCAATGCATGCAGGTGCCAGGTTGAATACCAATCGTAGCCATGGCGATTTAAATACAGTTGACCACAGATCATGGCCTGCAGGCATGCGCAATGAAATTCCTTCACAGTTTATCAAAGGAACAAGCGGGGCAAGTGGAATAAGTGGAGACTCGTGCTCCACATCATCATCAACGTCATCACCACCGTCATCACCTCTTCCAGCAAATTCAGCTAGTGCTAGTCTGTCAGCACAAGAAGAGCTTGATCAGTTTCCAGAATCACATTTCTCATTCAAAGGTTAGTCAGCCATTCTGTTCTTACATGTACCTGTACTCGCATTGTATTCAAATGCATTTTCTTTAGCAACAGCAGAATTTGTCTGAATGACTAGGTACTAGTCTATGTACATGTACATGTGTGTGGAACAAGCAGTCTTAAGACAAGAAGTAAGCCTAGCAACTGAAGAAACTGATGAGTGGGGATGTGGGTGGGGTGAAACTTGATGTTACTTCATGTGACTGTACAATTTGGTTTTAAAAAAAGGGCTCAAATACAGCAATTAACATGTGAGTAAGCAAACCCAGAACTTTCTAAAAAACAGCTGAAAATGCTTTTACATACAAGTAATTATATTACTACTTTTTGAAGGTGTTGTTTTGATAGTAGAGTTTCTTTGAAATGTTAAAATTATGCATAAATAAACATTATGTAAAATAGTGTCACATTGCTGTTTGCATTGATTTAATTTCAGTATTAATTTGCATTGCAGTATATTCATTATTTTCCAACTAATAATTGCAATTGTTTGAATGTTCTCTTTAGATGTATCAAGTATCACATCTTCTTTGCAGAGGTATTTATAAGAGACTTTAGTTCAGTCTATCCCTTTACCACTACGTGTTGGTTTTGTTTGTTTAGAATGTGGCTATGCTGTAAATTGATATGATCACGAACCATTAATTATACAAGTCATGTAGTGTCATGTTGTAATTGTTCAATGTTACTGTTGTGCTTCTGTGCATAAGATTATTTGGATCAGTATCAGTATCTGGGAAACTGCGCACCTACCCCTCCCCTAACCCAACAGTAACACTAACTTATTAACTTATTACAACATGTTGGGTCAGGGGAGGGGTAGGTGCGCAGTTGCCCAGATAATGATTTTGATATGATTATTCAATTACTCTAAAGTGAAACTGTGACAGTACATGTACATACAATCTTGTAATATGCAGTTCCAGAAAATATCCATACTCCCCACACCCCCCTCCCCCCACATAAGGGATTGGAATTTCCCGGGGGGTGGGGGGTTCTGTAAGACCAAAACATTTAAAGAAATGTATGTAGCTTAATTGGATTTTCCAGAGGGGTGGGGGAAGAATCCCTTCCATGGGGGAGGTATTGATGTTTCCTGGAATTACACAGTGGTTTAAATAACAAAACAGCGCTCCAAGCACACTTTCTTCAAAAAGTCGCCTTTTGACGACCTTCAATCGTAAAATTCAGTCGCCAAAAAGAACGAACCCTGAAGGGGAGGAGACTTCATGACATATTACACAAAGGGCTAATGCCCCAAACAGCATGTTTTCAACACTTCACTTTGCTACAGTACGGGAAAGAGAAGGAAGTAGACTGATGTCTAGTAACAAAAACGATTTATTACATTGCAAAGCTGCTGATACTGGGAAACATTGCCAATGTTGCGCAAAACCTCTTCAAATTGATTCAAATTGCCAGTCTGTGCTCATTTTAAGCTTACGCATTCATGTTGAGTTTCTGAATATTGATTAAATTTGCGATAAGTTTTCAATTAAGGTTCTCTTTTAATCTTTTGGTTGCCAATTGGCGACTTTCACCAGAATTTTAGTCGCCAAATATTTTTTCCACTCGCCATAGTGACCAAAATGATTGCAGCTTGGAGTGCTGCAAACTGCTCTAAATGAAATATCAATGCACATTCCTTGTACAGCTTACAGGTAAAAAACAGTTGAAAAATCATATGTTAAAAACTCTGATGAGTTGATTTGTTTCAGTGATGAAATGATCGACTCAACCAGCACATTAGTGAGGACAGAAAGTGTGAAATCACGGCAAAGCAACAACACCACAACAAGCAATGACTCAGTAAGTTATCTGTTACAGCATATAATCCAACTTCTATAAGGCTTTGACAAGAAAATGCTTTCTATAGTAACAAAAGAATTGGCAAGTGATTTCTGGATGGGACAATCCCATGCAACAGTTGAATGGCTTGCTGCAAGACAGGCGTAAGTGACTTTTTCGAGTAAAATTTTTTTTCCTTCAAAAGTGCCTGAATTTTTGCATGTGCTTTTCAATTAAGTAGTAAAACATTCCCTTGTATTTTTTTCGGCTGGTTTGCACTTTGCTTCTGAGAAAAACGAAGTCAAAATATCGAAGCATGCACAATGAACACATTACATTTAGCGGAACAAGAGCATTTTAACCAAAAAAAAAAGATACAGGACAATGTTAAATTTCTACTAAATTGAAAAGCACATGCCAAAATTCAGGCACTTTTGAAGACAAAAACATTTTACCCGAAAAAGTCACCTATGCCTGTCTTGCACCAAGCCATTTACAGTAATTCTCTTTTACCCCTCTTGGAAGCCAGGTCCCAAATAATTCTAAATGTGGGGGAACCACCTGAATAACTGACTGCCACTTAAAAATTCTTTTGCGAGTATCGAAATTAGTCTGACTAACCTTGTTTTTGAGTTGATAATTTTAAAGAGGTTAAATTACCCTTGTAGTTATGAGTTTAGCGAGGCAAATTTACATGTAAATGCATGCAAAATAATGTTAGATTAGCAGTCACTTATGAATACATCAATAGGGTCTATTATTACCATATTTTGAACCTCGTTGCTTATGCGCCACAGACAGTGCACAGCTTTGTACACTGCCGGCACTGTATCTACAGTACTGCCGTACTGTACATGTTTCTAAGATCCTGTGACACGATATCTGGATAGAATGATCCCATGCCAGGATAGACCCTTTGCATAAATGGCAGCTTGATTTGAATAACAATGCTTGGTACATCCTTAGCCTCACATTCATGTTTCAAGACAAAGGAAATTTCACATGAATGTGAGGCTAAGGATGTACCAAGTATTGTTATTCAAATTAAGGCGCCATTTATGCAAATGGCCTATTCCTTTACCCCTCTAGGTTCCTAAGGAATCCAGTTACTTCTAAATGTGTAGAAAACAAGAAGGGGATTTATTATGTTTTGAACCTCGTTGCTTATGTTGCTTGCAGTTGGTCTTAACCTCTGGCAACCTCTGGTATATACTGTATTTAGAATCTTGTTAATAAATATCTGACTGCACACAAGCTCCTTAATTTATTATTTACTTAGAAAATACAGTTTTTAAGTTGATGAAGATGTCTGAATTAAAGTATTTTGGTGTGTTATTTTACAGACATTGTCCGGAGAGGATGTTCCTTCCATTGAGTCTCTGGACAGTCAAATCTCTGATGTAGACCCCGAGAGCAAAACATGGGGCAGGAGAATGGTGAAGGTTACTTTTACTTAGAATTATTTTTCAGAAATTTTGTTTTGGAATCTAGAAATACTTGAGTTTTGATTACGTAACTGTACTGTTGACAGTAATTTCCCATTTTGACAACAATTAGTGGGCCTCCAATTAGTCAAACACCATTATTAAGTCTGGTCGGTGTAGGTATACCTTTGCTCTGAACGTCTGTTCAGCAGATTTCAGGTGGTTTCTGGCCATATAGAGCTTTCACTGCACTTTCACTTACTTCTTGGTGTAAATTTGTACCGTATTTCCTCGAATAATAACCGGGGATGATTATTCTATTTTGGCCCCAAAAGGGGGTGATTATTCAAGGGAAGGTGATTATTCAAGGGAGGCGATTATTTCAAATATTTCTCACAGGAGGTCGTACCCTAAATAGTTAACAACTATTCACTGAAGTGGAGGTGGCTAGCAGTGGATATTTACCGAGCCGCAAAGTGGCGAGGTAAATATCTAATGCTAGCCACCGACACTGAGGTGAATAGTTGTTTTTAATTAGTATATACTAAAACAGTAAGATAATATACACCACAAAAATTTAATTTGGATGATTTCTTCACTTGTCACGGATGCAAACTGGGACACCATTTTTTCCCAAGTTGCTCGGTGGTAAATAGCACAGGATATTCGGAGTTTGACAAGCCAATCAGCGTGCACGTTTAAGGCTATCCACTGTTTTAGTATACACGTAAACTAATTTGTCTTATTACTCTGTATACCAACCAATAAAAGAAAAAGTGAAATACATGAACATTGCCATAGAAAAAAACTGTAGAAAACCAGTGCTTTTGTAACCATTCATTGTGAACAATTAAATGAAAGTCTTTTTGTTACCCAAGATGTCATTTTTTAACTTGAGAGGGAGGTGATAAGAGAAAGAGAAAATGGCGAGGGAGGGAGGCGATTAATTGAGGAAGGGCATAATTTTAAATATTTCGGTCAAAGATGGCGTTTATTTGAGGGAGGCGATTAATCGAGGGACGGCCATTATTTGAGGAAATACGGTATGTGTCCAGTAAAAGCTTCATTGTTCATTTATCTACTACAGTATGTACCTGACAGGATATAATTTTTCTTTTTATAGTTGTGTCTGTGGTGCAATTTTGTCATTGTAGGAAAATCAACTATATACAGTACATTCAATCTTCTATGTGTGCCGAATCTATCAATCTTCTATATGTTCCACTTTACTTTGTTCTTGTTCCATTTTGTTGTGCTTTTTGGCTCCTCCTACTACAGACCTGCAGCACTTAATAAACTAAACACAGGCTAACGTCCATAAATCGTAATTTTTCAAATTGAAGTAATACATGCACAATGCTTTCTAAATCCATAACGCTAATAATCTCAACATTAACTTTTGCACACTAAACCTAACAACTTACACATACATGTAGTAACCCTCGTAATCACATAGCCGTGGTAAAAACCGTTAAATTTATTTATTTGGATAAACTTGTTGAACTAATTGAGAATTTGTGTGCCTTTTTGATGAAAGGTTGGAAAAGCGTACATGCTTTGGGATTTACATGTGAGTGAATCTATACCTTGAACAGTTTTGAAACTTTTAAAATTATGGTGCCTTACATCTAATAAAATATGGTAAAATTATTGCTGTAGTAATTCTTTACTGTCATTTGAAAAGGGAAAATTTCTATAAACACAATTGCCTTAAACATGCATACATACATTACATACGTTTATTTTATATTGTTTACAAATTAAATTAACAATTTTAACCTACCCGCGGGTTGCTAGACGTATCAAGGCGGGTCATGTTAACACGAATCATTACACATGAAATATATAACTAGTACAACTAAAATTAATACGACTGAAAGGAAAAAGAAAACGAAGGAGACTAAAACTGACAACAATGACTAGAGACCTAATAAACTAACGGTATTACAAATAAGAATTAACAACAATTATAACAAGAGACTACAGAGACCACTTATAAACTAACGGTATTACAAAAAGTAGATAACAAACGGTTACGGCGAGAGACTAGAGGTACACTTAAACGATATTATTGAAAATTAATGAATACATACTAAGAGGAAAATAAATTCAGCTTTACTTTTTGTACGATTGCTATAAGATCAAAATAACAGTCTTCTGGAAGATCAACGTATCAGTCTTCTGCTTATCATACGTTCAGATATTGTTCTAAAGAGCCAAGATAAAACAGATAAAAATGGTTAAATGTAGACCAACTAAATATTTACACACAACCTACTCCTTTTCTAACTTTTTCTTATAAAGTGGAAATGAAACTATAAATGCTAACACTGGAATTTAAAGCATAAATACGAGAGCAACGAAATTGAACAAAAAAAAAAAGAAAAAAGTATGAAAAATCGTTAAACAGAGATTGATTGCCGGATTGATGATTCATTATGCCAAACAAAATCTTATTTGAATGCTTGCCTCCCAGTTCTTATTTTCTTGTATTTTTTCTATGCCCTCTGTGAATAACATCCAGAACAACCTGTATGCAACCTGTATGCAACCTGTATGCAACCTGTATGCAACCTGTATGCAACCTGCTTGTTCTAGGAACTTTGTTAAAAAAGTACCCTGTTCTCTCCTCCATCACAACTTGAAAACTTGAAACTTTATTTATACTTCATTACTCTCTCTCCTTCCATTTGTCCTTGTTGTAAGTGCTTGATGCAAGTCTGCAGTGCACGACACAAGGCTTGCAGGGAAAACCAAAAGTATTATTTGTTGTTTCTTCAGCAAAGAGGGAGCTTGATGTCTGAGTGGGTGATACCATTTGAAGAGCTGGAGATCGCATGGAGTCCTTTAGGCAGTGGCAGATTTGGAAAAGTTTACAGGTAAGTCTATTATGTAGTGAGCTGAAATGGTTTTGAGTATTACAATAATTATTGAATGTATAAGTTCTTTCAAAGATGGATAGCTACTTGTATATACATGTAGATGCTATATTCTTTTATTATCGAAACAATTGAGGCTTGTTAAGCACCAAGCTTAGACAGCTAATGAGTCGAGCTGCAAAATTTATGATGAACTAAGAGAAATAACATGGAAGAAAAACATCATTGTTTCAAACGAACCATAACTATGCCGGATGTCCAACTACTGCCGGCAAATGGTCTATACTACGCAGTCCATTGTGAAGAAATGCAACCTTTTGCTCTACATTATGTATAATTTTGGTAACTCACTGTAGCTGAACAATGTGTAGTTTGAAGACATTACAGCACAAAATGTAACTCCCTTAATCATGTTTGTTTTAAGTTAGGTACATGATGTACACAAACGCGTATGACGCGTTACGTTACGTGATAAATCCACGTATACCTTACGTGATGCGCTGAAATCCATGATGTAACATGTTAAAATAGCTAGTGTGTGTACATGTGCTTTCCAGTAAAGACAAAATGTCAAACTCTTTATTTTGCAGGGGCCACTGGCACGGTGAAGTAGCAGTCAAGATGATCGAGATTGAGAATCCAACAGAAGAACAGCTGAATGCTTTCAAGTTCCAAGTTGGAACATTTCGAAAGACTCGCCATGAAAATGTCGTGCTATTCATGGGCGCGTGCATGGACCCACCTAAACTCGCTATTATAACAAGGTAGGCTATGAACTTCATGTAAGCCTCACTGTGGCATACACGTGAAATGACGAATTCATTTCACGTGCGTTTTGTCCAAATTCTTATTTAGTTTCTTTCATACCATCTAATTATTAACTTTTGATATCATGGGCGACAAAGTACTCTTACAATCCTGGGTTTTCGGACTTGCTTATTGTATCGAGAAATCTCGCACCAAACATTGTCATGGCAATTTCGTAATTTTACGTGTGAAAATATAAATTATCGGTGAAATTTCGCGCCCAATTATTAAGGAGTAATTTTTCACGCATGATATTATCAGCGAAATGCTTCAACTGTGTTCTAGCTTTCGCTGGAATCGTGAAATTCCTGAGGTACATGCTAGTTACGGGCTAATATATCATTCCTCCTTCGGAACAGTAATTGCCTACTTATAAAGTGGAGCTTGACCAGTAGTAAGCGATCGTGCAGTTGTTCAGGTTTGCTCTTCATCAGTGGCTTGCACTTTAATTTGGGGACAGGGGTCGTAGGAATTTCTTTTGCGCGCTGGGTTTCCTTAAATGTCTCTTGCATTCTTTTGTTAAGAACATCTTATTTGTGTCTTCGTAGCATGTGCCGTGGATTTTCTCTTTACACGCACATACATGTGAGAAAGGATAACTTTCTACTGCCCAAAATCGCGCAGATTTGCACTCAGATTTCTCAGGTAAGAGAAGTTTTCCTTATTTCCATCATCACTTTTGTCAAGTAAATAACACTTAATTTTAGCTAGAGTGTTATCTGCTTGTCGTACAACACTTCCACTCAAAATAGTAACCATGTAACGAACCAAATGCCCACATAAACTCAATAGATACGTGTAGCTTACCTTCTATGTCCAAGTTTGAAAGCGCATTGGCGGGATAGGTAAGGGTTAGCTTCTGCTATTGAACTTAAGTCCGTGTCGAGCCCTAGCCAGAATGTTTAGGATGTGTCCTCTCCACCCAGGTGTGTAAATGGGTATCGGCGAAGTAAATGCCGGGGGTAACCCTGCATTGGACTAGCATCCCATCCAGGGAGGAGTAGAAATACTCCTAGTCGCTTCCCCCCCCCACCCCCCCCGTCGCTTCTACTGAACCCGGTGAAACGTGCCGGCCTGATGGGCCACTTGGCTTGTATCCAGACTTGACCTTCGACCGGACATACACTGATTTGTAGCGGCGCACTGTTAGGTATAATGTGACATAAAGCTGGGGTGTAGCCCTGCAATAGACTAGCATCCATCCAGGGCAAAAGCAGCAATACTCCTAGTCTCTTCACGCTACATTCAATAGCAAATAAGCCTTAAAAAAAATACAGTGCTTCAAAGAGATTTGAAACCTATGACCTTTGCGTGAATATCGAAATGCATTACCAACTGAGCTAATGAAGCCACACATTAGGAGAAAATCTCTTTCATATCTTCTAGCCTTAAGAACAGTATGTTACGTAAAAATTTCCAAAAATCATAGCGTAAACTGAATTCCCTGTTGATTTTCGCGCCTGTACGCTTTGTTAATATTTATCCGCAGGGGATGGGATACCTTCACGCTCGAGGCATCGTACACACTGATCTGCGCTCGAAGAATGTATTTCTGGAGTTGAATAATCGCGTGGTGATCACTGATTTCGGCCTGTTCAGTGTGGCTGGTCTGACTACTAAGTCTGTCAGACCGGGATGCTGATGATCCCAGAAGGATGGCTGCCGTATTTAGCTCCTGAAATTCTTCGCTCACTGACAACGCAACAGGATGCGCCGGATTCGTCGCAGTTTACCTTTGCCACCGATATGTACGCCTTCGGGTAAGTCACAGTCACGTGTCACAGCAGCGGGTTGTTTTTTGCTTTTTTCTCAAAGAAGCCCAGTCACAGCGCCATTTTGAGTTATTTTTACCCGTACAAAATTACCTTTAAATTGAAGGAATCCTGAAAATAATAGTTTACTAAGATAGAAAAACACCAAAGTGATAATAATAAACCACAAGAAAAGAAGGATGGTCAATGATGGGAAAGATTAACACGGATTACAAACGACGAACTTGGAAATATTTAGGCTAAACCTTTCAAGATACGCAAACTGTGACGTAGCTCCTTTAAATTGCTTCTCTTTCCCTTCGGTTTCAAGGTAAGTTGAAAGTGGGTGGCTAAACTTCTTATATCCACCTTAGTGAAGATAAAATTGCAGTAAATCACAGAGCGAGTAGTCACACAGTGAACAGCTGACGAATACTGAAATAAACCAATCAGAGCAAGTGCATAAACATGAAACCGGTGGTAAGCGCGGAAAAATGTTTAAGAGTGAAAAAGCGCGGGAAAACAAGTGCGGAGAACCGGAAGTCACTGGCAGGGGATAAAATGCAGAAGTTTTGAACTGACATTATCTGCTGTTGGTTTTCCTTTAGGACTGTCTGGTACGAGATGTGTTCTGGCTCATGGCCGTTCAAGAAACAAATTCCTGAAGCCATTATCTGGCAAGTGGGCAAGGGATTGAAACAATCGCTAGCTAATGTGGATGTTCCACGGGAGGTCAAGGTGTGTTTTGACAAACTTTGGTTCTAGTACTGCACATTGAGGGAACAAAACAGTTCACATGTATTACTGAAACTAAGTCATGTATCATTACTTGGCGCATAATGCGACCGTTTTTCGCAACGTCCTTACAGTACAACGTTTTTAAAAGTACTTAATAATCTATTGGCATAGAACTGGCGAGAAATCATAAGTTAATAAGTTCAATTATTAGCGATATTTAAGTCTATCTTGCAATGGGAGAGCTCGTGTGGTACTGTAGGAACACTGAGTTAGCGTAAGGGATGGTTTGGATAGATGGGTCAAGTCGCACAGGTTACATGAAAGGACTTGTTGATCCAAGTAGCGTGCAGGGGGCACGCCACATACCGGTATGAATATAGTAAATGGCCTATGTAGTTTAAAGGTCTCTCTGTAGTACAGTGGTTAGATTGCCAACCGGTATGGGTACTCAGATTGTTTTGATATCTTTTTCCTCTGACGCACACTCGCGGCATGCTAAACATTTCATGTTTCGCCATGATTTAAAGGTTTCACAAATATTCCTCTCTTTTTTTTCAGGATACTTTGACAGTGTGCTGGGCGTTCGAACCAGATAATAGACCCACTTTCAGCAATTTACTAAGAACTTTAGAAAGACTTCCTAAGATAAGACAACGGTTACACAGAAGTCCCTCTCAACCTTGTACTGTGGGCAGAGCGACTGAGGCGCTTATTTGAAGTGAATAGTGGACACGAAAAAAGGAGGCAAAACTTCGCTGTCTTTCGCTTAACCTCGTTTCCAAGGTTCGGGATGTAAGAAGAGCCTTGGAATGAGAATACCGGCACATCCTGCTCAAGGATATTTCAGTGTGTCACAAATGAATTTGCAGGAAGCGACTTGAATTCATGAAGCGTCTCTCATTTCTGCGGCGCTGTTTTCTCTTGACATTTAAGAAAAGATGAGCATCAAATTTCTCCTTACTGTTATCGATACATTTCTTTAATTCTCCTAAGGAGAATTTAGTTCGGCAGTAAGTTGTTATGTGATCGACTAATTAATTACCTGCCAATTTATTGTAATTTATTATAGGACGGTTTGGAGAAGTTAGTATTTGATTACTGATGCCAATCAGTATTTTTGTCGTAGGTGAAATGTCAAACGAAAGCGGGCGCTTTTTGAGTGAACTATGCATGGTTATGTTTCACTTTGCTCTTGCCATTCCCGGCTGGTTTGGGTTTGAGGCGCCAGACTAGTACTCTGCTAAAGCTTATTCAGGAAAAATTGTTTATGAAAAAATTTATTGGACTTAGCCTCCTAAATCCGACAGGATTTCAAAGTTGTATCAATGTTCACAAAAATACTCGCGCAGAGCTCTTTTCATAAGACATCGCTTCTGTTCCGTAAAAAAAAAATTGTAAATAGATTAAGATTGAATGTTTTTCTTTATGAGATGTACCTCTGTACCACGCGAAAAGAAATATTTTCCCGTAGTTTCGTTCTTTCCTTTATGACTGCCTTGCAGAATTTTTTCTGGAAGTATTGCTTCATCCACAACAAAGTTTGAAAGAGTTTTAAAAATTGGTTTTATTTAAGTCCCTTTTTATATGTTAATTCTCAGTTCAGATGCGCTCATTGCTGTGGTCGGTAATTAAGCAGTCATTTTCTGTTCTAGGAAATATGAGAGTATTTTACGCAAAGGGGAATCGTTGATAACGTAATAGGGAATCTTGTTAACTCTAAGCGTGTCTTAAATTGTCAAGAAATTTTAGGCCTTGTACGTGTGCAAATGTTTAAGGTAATTTTCTTCTTAAAATGATAAGAATTAATTATGCGTGGAGAAAATAATTTTAAGAAAATAGTGTCTTCAACTGAGGCCTGTGTATAATTTATCTTAAAATATAACAATCCATAAAATTTGACCTTATCTGAATTCAGAACATAATGTTATATGGGACTTCATCCTCTGTATGCAGTCTTATTATTCCTGTTTGGTACCACTTCTTGATGTTCGCGGGACAGTTTAACCGCAAACTTGAAATCTTTGGTGAAAAGGGTATATAGATTGTGTGCACATGACGTCATCGAATTCTCAAATAAAAAACTTAAGAGCCAGTAAAAGTTTTATCGTCATCTGGCGTAAGAGGTAGTAAATTTATATGTGTTTGCACCTTTCCAGCTCAATGGCGTCCGTTTAAAAACCAGCGCATTTTGAATTTAAAGTTATGGCGGTGCGTGAAAAAGCTCAGTAAGATCGCGTTTGTTGAAAAATATACACTTATCTCATGATTTTTAGCCACTTTAGGACTTAAAGTGTAGGGAAAGTGGTTGTGTAAATGTTTTTTGGCTTGGTTCAGAAAACCAGTCGACTAGATAGCCAAAGTAAGTTCCAGATGTTTACACTATTTAAAGGCCGCCATATTGGAGGACCAAGGAGGTCCTCCAACATGGCGGCTCCATTCTAAGCTTTACAATTTTGCCCGGAACATTTCGTCGACGAATGTCTCAACTTTGTGACAGCGCATACAATTTAAAATTGGAGAACTGTCTTCTTTTTTTTCTACAAGATCACAATTTGTTGACTATCCACTGTATGGTTTTGATTTTATTTTTTATTGTGACAATGCACACACTATAGCATGTAGGTCTGTGGTACTGCTCTAAGGCTGACGTATATAGCGGATGCGTTCTACATTCCATCCTGTTTAACTTTACCTCACTTTTGATGTAGGGCATCCCTGCCTGTTGAAGGTGGGTTAAAGCTTGTACTGGGTGTGTCCAATCACTAATATATATATGTACCCCTTGTGTATTTTCGCGTCAAGAGTGAAGATGGATTTCAGGGTACCATGTACATCACCGTTTGAATTGTAGATATCATTTTCTATCTTACATGGAGCCCTGTTCAGGGATGTAAATAAATTTGTTGGAGTCAAGTTACTCCAGGTAAAGAGAAATTGTACAGTTTTAAAAGAGCAAGGTTTGCGTGATTTGTTATGTAATACTTTCTTCCAGATCAGTGAAACACTGTCAAATCTCGTAAATTATTAGTTACACTTTGCAGCCTGTCCTTTAACCTTTCAGTACCAATCTCTGAATATTAAATACATTGGTCTTTTTGGCCTTGGTTGCTTTGCATTTGCTAAGCTCAGAGTATTGACCGGAGTAATGGTAAATAAGTTTTGATACCTGCAAAGAAGGCGCAAACTCGTTATTAAGGAGGTACTGGCCGGGTAGCGGGCTGTTAGGTCATCAACGAGGACAGATTATCTGTTTCCATCTCATGCGCGGCGAAACGTAACACTCCCAAACAAACTAGTCTTCGCACGCGCAAACTGTATCGTGATTTTTCTGCCTAACCAGGAGCCAGCATTCATAGAGCTACTTTCGTAACTGCCGCGGTAAGCCTCCGTCCCCAGGGGCTCCCCGCTTTCTCTCCAACTTTTCTCTACTGACTTTTCCACGCTGTTTTGACTTTCCCTTTCCCCAACTAACCGGCGCCCCTGTGGCCCGTTTCTCGAAGCTCCCGGTAATTACCGGGTCCATTAAGCTGTTTTGTTTTCCATTCCAGATGGGAGTTTCAAAAGGCTTAAAAATTGTACATTAAAATTATCAGCTAAAGAAACAAAATGGAGGTTCATCAGAGGTCAGAACACACCTTATTTTTCTTGAGACTTAAATTTCAAAATATGATTTCGGGACCGTTGAGTCACAGGGTCTTTCAAGAAACGGGCCCCTTGGTCCCGTTTCTCGAAGCTCCCGGTAATTACAGGGCGCGCTAAGCTGTTTTGTTTTTTATTCCAAATGGGAGTTTCAGAAGGTTTGAAAATTGTACAGTAAAGTTATCAGCTAAAGAAACAAAACTGACTTCATTAGAGGTCAGAACACACACTAGTTTTCTTGAGACTTTGATTTCAAAATATGATTTCGGGCCCGTTAAGTTACCGGGTCTTTCGAGAAACGGGCCCCAGGTCAAGCCCCAGGTCCGGTTCCGAAGCGAAAACTACACTACCGTACCCAAAACGGATGAACCTAGGTGTTCATTCGATCGGCACTCAGCGACTCTAAAACTGGACCTGGTCTTTCCAGGGGCGTGGTCAAAACAGCAAACAGTGAAATGAGGAAATTGCATTACGGTCAGCCTAAAAAGCGTTTCGGTTAACCTAAATAGGGCTCAGGGCCGGGTGGTTCAAAGCCGGATCCAACTAACCCACGATCAGAGAAAATTTTGATTTCAGTTTTGTAACTTCTCCACTTATGTCCAGGATTGAAAGCAGTTACAAATTTTGCAAATTTTACTAATTTTCTGCTGCCTCGACGAATTTTTTGGTTCCTTGTGCCGCAGTTTGCAATTTTATGCTGCTAATCGACTAGCAAGCGCCGGCTTGCGGATTTTACAAAATTTATAAAATTTGCGATTTTTCGCTAATTTCACGACTTTTCAATAAGTCATTGCGAAATTTGCGATATTTTGCATTTCTTTGTAATGCAAATTCCACCTACTAGTGTCGACCTGCTGATTTTATAAAATTTGCGATTTTTTCTCAGTTAACGCAAGAAGACCGCCAAAGACGATAAGCATGTTTCTGTTCTCTTTGAACGATAAAGCGAGATGAAAATATTCCATTAATTACCACATACATGTAACACTCAAAAAAGATAATAAACTGCATGTTTCTCTCGTTCTTAATGCGTTTGTTGTTGACCGAGTATCGTATTAAAAGCAGTTCATGGGAAAGTGAGCGGAATGATATGAAATTAACATAACGCAAGCAAAACATTATACGACATAAGCGTTTCTTGTTGCCTTCTACCAAGCGTGCGTGTCTATAGGAACATAAAGTGGGAGGAGAATTAATATTCCATTCCACTGAATACACCTTTTGTTAACCATGTAGCAAAGCACTCATTCAACAAGTAAGCTCCTTATTCTAAAACGCTATCAGCGATATTTCAGCGCACACCTGTCTTTGCCGGACGATAAAACGCGAGGAAAATATTCCACCCATCTACAAACACTCGCGTGGCGTATTAAATTGTTCTACAATTCCTACAACCTCGGAAAGCCAGAGTCGGGGACTGAAGTCACGACCGATATGAGATTAATGAAACACAAGAATTGGATAACACACAGTAATGGTTCATTCCCAAAGCGTTTGTTCTCTTCAGAATAAAATGAGTATGGAAAGCTGACTAATTTGGAAAAGTACAGTTTCCCAGCCTGCGTCACAGACACAACTTATCGCGGATTACTCATTTATCTGCGACTCAGGCTAGTATTACTTCGGGAAAAGTCACGAACAATATGAGATTAATGAAACACAAAAATGGATAACACACAGAAATGGTTCGTTTTCAAAGCGTTTGTTCTATGCAGAATAAAATGAGTATTTCAAGCATGCTTTGGACAAATATTTCCCAGCCTGCGCCGTAGACGCGACCTACAACGGGTTACTCATTTACCGGTAAATGTCTGTGACTCAGGCTAGTATTACCAAGCGCGTGTTTTGCGAAAGGTCATGAAACAGATTGTGGTGCCGCAGTGGTGAGAGCGCTTGCCTTGGACCAATGTGGCCCGGGTCAAAACCTGGACCTGGTGTCATAAGTGCTTTGCATTTGTAGTTGGTTCTCGTCCTTGCTCTGAAGAAATTTTCTCTGGGTTCTCCGGTTTTCCTCTGTTGCAGAAATACCGACATTGCTAAATTCCAACTCGATGGGGATTTGTCAGTCGTAATCACTCAATCAATTAACGATTTGATATAAACTTTTCTTGTTCTTTTTGTTGAAGATTTTTGCAAAATGAAATGAAATTAACCTTAGTGCTATGATAAAGTGGCATACTGTTATTGATGTCTTTGAAGCTTTCTATAATCAACCTCACTCAAAGGGTGAAATTCAGTTGGCTTGTATCAAGGGATCCAAGAATCCAACATGCGAAGCACACATCAGCAAGCCTCTTACTCGAAAGTGCTTTCAGCGATGTTTAATCCGCCGTAGGGAAAAAGATGGCGACTGGTACATTTACCTATAATGCTTTGCGCACGAAAACTCTTAAACAGCGTATAACTGAACACACAGAAAATTAAAAATTAAGTCCTTCAAACTCGACAAGAGCAATGCTGTTAGTATAGGAACGACTGTCGTTAAGCCATATCTTTCTATATGCCCAGTGGACTTAGTTTGGTTCGCAAGGTATTGTGGTAAAATGTACAGCCGCCATCCTTTTTCTTACGGTGGATTGTAGCGTACGCCAATCTTTAGCGGAAGAAAAATATTTCACCATTCTACAAACACGTCGCAATTCGGGGAAGGTCACGAAAAGGGAATTAAGTGGAATTCATTAAATAACATTAACCTGCCGTTTTAAAGGACATTTCGAGACGCTAACATATTAAAGTGAATGCCTGTTCATACGGAAAGGTCAGCGATGTGACCTTCGGACGCCATGTTGCTTGGTGCCTTAGTGTTTCCTTCCTTTCTATTCCTTTTTTGCATAAGGACTGTGTATGTCGGCATACCTATGAAGTGTTTGTGCTAGGGACCATCGGATTGTTTGTAAGTAATCGCTTTGTCAACTTATTTCCACTTCGTTGCCTTTAATTTCAATTTCAATTTCCTTCGTGTTTACACCCTCCATATTTGTAGTAATTTTCGTAACTTTCCATAGGCCTTCCCTGCAACCCCTCGCATAAATTCTGTTGATTTTGTCAATGATCTTGCGAACTATCGTAAATTTTGCAGTTTTCGTTAATTTCGTAATTTTCGTAACTTTCCATGGGCCTTCCTTGCAACCCTTAAAAATACATTTCGTTGATTTT
>JAHPZR010027622.1:25000-32500 GCA_019787425.1 Platygyra sinensis
TCTTCCGCAGTCTTGGCGATATTGAGGCGCTACAGAGCAAATTTCTACAATAACAAAATATGCATTATCATATAAATGTGTGAAGGATCGATAATGAAGACAAAGGCCTCCCTTTGGCGCGGAAGCTCACAGTTTTCTTAGAGCTTCGGTCGATCTAGAAGACTGTTCGCTTCTCAGAACAGGCAATGTCCGTGGACAAATATCCGGGCACATTTTCCGCCAAATTGGGGCTATTGTTTTTACGGGTGAGGGGAGGGTTCTCTTAGCACCACGACCCGACACGATTCGTGAAAATAGATGCCTTTCTTTGACTGAAACTACCATTAAAAAACCAACCCGTTTAAAAATGCTAATAATATCAATTAAGAAATAACATGTACTGTGCTTCTGTTGAGTTACCGAAGCCCGACTGGAAGTACAGAAGAACCTTAATGGAATCACCTTTAGGCTATGAAAAATTGGTTATACTGTATTAACGGGTTGGTCGTATTAAAGGAGTTCTTAAATAAGAAAATGAAAGATTAAGCGTTTTTTCGGGCCAGAATAAATTACCGCAATAACGGGGCGGTCTTTAGGCGGGGTTGCACTGTATGAGAGAACAATGAAGGCTTTGCCTGAATTAACACAAGCCAATAGTTGAGTATTTCCAACTCTTGATCGAGCTCTAGTTCTATCTAACCTTACAGCGCGTGCATTTTCTCTAGCTAGGTTATTTTCTAAACAGTTATATTATGGGTGGCTTCATCGATCGGTGTATATAAGCCAAATAATACAGAATTGTTATAGCAAGAGATGTAAACGATATGTTGTTCTTACCAGTTTGGCAGTGTATGCCTGTGTAGCCAGCGTTACAGCCACAAACGTATCCATTAACCTGATCTGTACACGCTCCTCCGTTTAAACAGGGATTACTAGCGCATTCGTTGATATCTGCGTAAAAACAAACAAGCCGGTGTAAATCCGCGGAGAATGTGGGCATGCTGTACTAACTTGTACTGCATGGTGCCAACACGTGTTAAAAAATCCAAAAAGTACTTTGGTGCAAAACTATGTAGAGTTTGCTTTGTGAAAACTAATCAGGTGGCTCTAAAACTCACTTCGCACCTGATAGCGTTGTATTTAGAATTTTCTGAAAGTCGGGTTTCTGTGATACACGTCCAAAATTATTCCAACGAAAAACCCTTCCGAAATAGCTAATTATTAGAATTATTAAAACAAAAACTTTCAGCGAAGCCATAAACATTGAAAAGTAAGTCCATATTGGGAATATCATAGAGATTTTTTTCTGAATTTGTTTGCTCGCTGACCTGTCTCACAGTTACTCCCTGCGTATCCTGCCACGCAGCTACAAACGTATCCATTAACCTGGTCTGTACACGCTCCTCCATTTAAACAAGGATTATTAGCGCATTCGTTGACATCTGCGTAAAAGCAAACAGACCAGTATAAAGAGAATATGGGCATGCCGTATTGATGTCAATACGTGTTATTAATTTTTTTTTCAGCATATTTTCTGAGATCTTTGATATGCAAATGTTATGTCTGGCATAGTTTGACGGCCATCGTTGTAATTTTGAAACCAATACAAGGATTAACCAGAATGAGAATGGCTCCAAAAACCATAAGCTATCTTGAGTTTTGGTTTAAGGTGGCTCAAAACACTTTCCTGCACTTAGATTTTAATGGGTCTTTATAACCCTGACTCTTTATCACTTGATGCCACAATATCATGGTAGCAAACAAACATAGGCTGCCCCCCCCAATCCATTTGGTGCAATACACCGCTTGGCTGTCACTTTTCGGGTTCCCTTGTCCTGCTTGCCCAATGATGTGTTAACATAGCAACTGTTATCACCTGCTAAAAATACCCTCCTCACTTATAGCAGAGCTTCTTGGGGGCTAGGTAGAACGCTGCCCTACAGACAAAAGCTGGCAAAAGTTGTTTTTCAAAATCTGTTAATAAGGTTCAGAAGCCATCTTGATTATTAAAACTTTTGAACCATTGGAGCAGTTGTTGAGGAGAGGAAAAACATGATTGTATAGCATCCAAAGTTTATAAAGAGTGGATTAGAACGACGACTCCATAGAGCATTCCAACTGGCTTGGAGCCTGTGTTGTGCCACCATTAAGAAACAAAATCGTGTTTTTTTTGTCCCGTGTTGAATTACGGATCTGCTGTAGCTACAAAAAACGGTTTTCATTTGAGTGTCCAACGTACTTGTCAGTTGGCCGTTGGCAAACTGCGTTTGGCCAATGCGTTTGGAAGCTGCTGTTGTGCCACCTTACGAAACAAATAGTGTTTTTTTTTGATGTTTCTTTGAATTACTGATCTGCTGCTGGTAGCTACAACGGTTTTTCCTTTGAGTGCCAACGTACTTGTCATTTGCCTTGGGCAGATGCATCACTGGAGGGCTACATGATGGACTTAAAAATTCTCCAAGTTTTATCATCCTAACCAGAAGTAAAACCACATGTTTAACCACAGTTAGCCAATCGTGAGTCTCTCAGGACGTTTTCGCGCGCGTCGCTTACGCATATAATTTAGTTCGCGTTTTGATTGGTTTACCTACACTTTTTCTTTGTCCCTTTGTGACTGGCTTTGAGTCATATGATTGCTTTGGTTTTAGTTTTTACGAAACTCAGTTGAAAACCGCTCCATTCGCTATCGTTCCGTTTTGGAATGTAGTTTGTTATAATTATTGAGTCAATTAGAGAAGAAAAAGCCACAGTTACAGCACTATAATAATTTAGATTCCTGTTTTGCGCATGCCTATGTTATCTTTTTTGATGCGACTCTCAGATCAATAATTATGTGCACAACATCAACAATAAACTTCATTTTTCTGTTTATCCAGGCGGGCCATTAATCGCTAATGCATATACGGTAACTAGATTAATGAAATAACAATTACAACAATTAATCGTATCTATAACAAAATTCTCGATCGTGATTGGTTCTCCGCGCGCCTATTTGTCACGTAATCGGCGCCCGATCACGTGGGTGTCCAATTTGAACTTTTCGTAATCGGACACCTGTAATTGGATACCCACGTGATTTTCACGCCAATTACGCGCGCTTCAATGGCTTCCTTAGCAATGTTTTCTACAGTTTTCAAAACTTAGGAAAAGCGCTACAGACGTTTTCGCTCAAAAAAAGTTCTCAGAAGACATTTTTTTCCCGAAATTTGTTATAGATACGATTAATTAGTAATTGGACCTCGTGTCGTACAATTCAGGGACTAATCGTGCTCGTAATTTCAAATCGGCCTCGCGGTTCGCGCTCGTCCGATTTTGAAATTACTCGCTCGATTACTCCCTGAATTGTACTCCACTCGGTCCAATTACTATTACTAATTTAAGATTAAAGATATGGTTAATATAGTGCATATCAGACAGAAGAAGATTAAACTGACCCATTCCACAGTACTTTCCGGTGAAACCTGCTTTGCAAACACACTGGTAGTCATCTCGATTGTAAATCGGTCGACAGAAAGAAGTTCCATGTTGTAGGCAAGGGTTTCCCATGCAAGGTGTCTGTGTAAAAAGGTACGGTGAAAACTTTGTCAGAATTGCTAAAATGTATGTCCATTACCAAAAATATAATTCGTAGAAAGTGAGGAAGATCACTCTTGCTGGAGTTTACCCTGAATAAGCACTAAGAATATATGCGAATCCGCCCTCACAAGTGAAATGTTCTCTGCCAAATATTGTTTAAGTTGACCTATTAAGTGAATTTAGTCAACTGGTGAGGTTCCTTTAAGAACAAGTTCGCGACCATAGTTTCATGCGCCTTGCAACCGCAAGATAACAGGATTGGATGTCCCTTGAACAGAAATTTTGAACTTTTTTAAACTTCTTCCATCGATTTTTTGTGTAAAATCTTAATCTGGAAAGAAAAAAGTGGGGCACCAAACGTCCAAGATCGTTAAATTCAGGCAAAGCCATAGCAATAACCAACTCAACTTTGCTAGTTTTAAAGACTTCTGAGTTTTGATACAAGTCTTTAAAGCGGGGGCGGTATAACGAGAGGTCTTTTAAGTTTTTGTGCAGACTGTGCTAGACTCATAAACGTGCAATCACTGATAAATAAAATAATCTTTGAACATCAAATAGGCATAAATTCAATCTCTAAGAGATCATTGATTTTTAGTGTTTTTTCTCCAAGTAACATTGTCAAACTTGAAAATGTCGGAACAACGTTATCAAATTTTCGACCACTTCTTTCCTACTCGTCCGTAGCCACAACACACGTTCACTGGATTTTCAAGTACCACTAAATCTTGGTTAGACCGCCTGTTAGAATCTTTGAGTAATCAAGTTATCGATGACTGTGACTTAAAATCAAGTTTCCCTCAAAACTTTTACTCTTCTACAATCAGAACGAATAGTTCCCAAAACAAACTTACATATATGCGGATGCTGTCTCCCTGTGAAAGAACAACAACGTTTAGCACTTACCTTAATATTATAATGGTTGAAGCCAGCATGGCAAACTAGATCATCAGAGTTGAAAAACTTGTCTCTATTCAGCAGCTCACAAGAATGTCTTCCGTTAAGTGAAGTTGCAGCGAAATTAAATGAGTAGCAAACTTGATTATTAATGCATTGATAAGCACATTCTGTGGGGCTTAAGACCATGAAGCTAACCAGAACAGCGCCATTTAACCGCTGCGAAGGATTGTTAACAAAATGAGCGAAATTTACGGTATCGTGTTTACCATCTCGTCGGAAATTTTGAGCGCTGGTTGAGGTGTAAATAGATGTTGCAAAGATTAAAGGAATCACTAAGGACAGTGGTAAATTGCTGTGTTCCATGATCTGCAAAGGAAAAGTACGGATTACGATCAAACCTTATCTTGAATTAAGATTGTTTTAAAACTGTCAGCAAAACTAATTCGTGACAGTTAAGTCACAGGCACTGTCGCGAAAACGTAGTTTAAAACATCAATGCTCTAATACCCAAGTAACTAAGGTAAAAAACTAGGGAAGTCTGAGTCGCAGCACTTTCTGAATAATCATACGGAGTCAGTTCTTACTCTTTAAGCGGCACAAACACAAACGAGGTAAAAGATACAATGCCCCTTACCCCAAAAATAGCAGCTGCCAGCTACACTATGAAAATAAATAAAATTACAAGATCTTAGCTCCCTCCCGAAATATTAAAGAACGCTTTTTTGCCATCAAGTCTGTTTCATCTCTTAAGAATCCGATGCCTCCTGACAAAAAGATGCTTGTTCATCGGACGTCGTGCATCATACTTGTTTCATTTTGACAGCAACTTTAACCTTATGATAAGAAAGGAAAAAAAGAAACTTATTTGAATATGTATCGATCACAGGGAAATTTAATTGTTAATTCTTATTATGCCTGTCGAGTATCGTTAATTAGACACACGGGAGAACTAACTAGGGCTAATTTTCAGGGCTTGTTTTCCAAACAGGAGAGTCGCCTGATTGCCAGTACTTCTGTGCAGAATTTCTTTTCTTTTTCTGGGGTCCTCTGACATACAAGTCAGATCTTGTAATCCAAAATATTATTATTTGCGCTGTGCTGACCGCTACCTACTGTTCTCTGTTTTAATTTGAAATTGTTGACCAAGGGTTTTTTATTTTAGTTATTATTCATTCCGAACTTAAAAACCGTTTTAAGTTATTAAGTGGTTCACTTTCCAACTCCACAATCAGCAGGGTTTAACGCCAGGCCAAGCAATATTCTTCGAGTGGGCTTTTAAATGTAAAAATCTTACAGGCAGTAACTAAACCTCAGAACACCAGCGATTGCCAGGCACTGATAAAAACAGCCCTTTATTTCAAAGTGTTTTTATTCGCTTCTGCTTGAGAGACCGGGTCACACTTGGAAATGAAGATCGGCCGATTTCGCTCAAAATTGGTTCACAAATTCGAGTTCTGGATATCAGCCCTCAGGGGTCGTCAGAGACTGATTTTCAGCGCAATTTTGGCCACTTTTTAATCTTTCTTTTAGTAACGTACAATTAATTTCAGACAGAAACAAAACCACATTTGTAATGCTCTATCCTTAAGCTTCTATGGGCAAAAACACTGACTAGCTCACGACTCACGACTTTGTGCACCAGTTGTAAGTCGGCCAACCGTCATTTCCAAGTGCTGCCCTGATCTGTAACGTAAAAGTTTTAAAATAAGCATAAAAATGAACTTGAGTTCGGTGATGTCACCTGGCCGAGCTATGGTCACGAAAATCAATTCAAGATCGAAGGCATGCAAAGGAGAGTTGCGCGCTCGTATCATCCTGAAGAACTCTCAAGAAACGAATAGTCATACCGTTATAGATCGTTTAGGATGGAAGCCGCTCTCTGAGTGACTTAAGCCTGTTCCAGGCTCTCGGTCAGAGAGGACGGATCGGAAAGCAGCGCGGGACGAGCGACGAGCGGGATCTGGTAGAGAAAGAGAGGGCGCCCCCTTTTTCTCTACCAGACCCCGCTCGTCGCTCGTCCCGCGTTGATTTCCGATCCGTCCCCACTGACAGAGAGCCTGGAACAGGCTGGAGTGACTTGAGAAGCATATGAAATAACTTTGCAATAAAGGCTCCAAGGACAAGGAACACGGCCCAGGTTTATGCACTCTTACACTCTTATTTCACAAGAGGTAGCGGTAGCACGAATCTTTTTATCAATAAAATTAGGCTAGAAGCTACAAAAGGTTCGTTTCATTACAAGGGTGCAATTATTTTTAACTCTTAAATTTTTAGCGTTTTGAGCAATTTAAATTTGCTATTTTACACCCTCTTTCAGTGTTACGTGTATGGGCGACATCTTTCGACGTGTCCGGCATCTTTCGACATGATATGTAACCTGCCCTACGTCAAAATGTTAACATAAAAGACTTCTTTACGTTCAAACTCGACTTTTAGTCATAAAAGATCGATTTATTCGACATCAAACTTAGGTTCAGAGTATCAAGATTTCATTCTGTGAGAGATAAATCGTCTGTTTTGAATGTTTACATCTTACGAATACTATACGGGGTAGCGGCATAATTCTACCCGAAGTCCGACCATTGAGATCTGATTGACTACACGCAAATCGTTTTGATTATCCCATAAATATGGAAACGTGCAATGTTCACAATCTTCTTCAGCCGTGTGAGGTCAGTAATTATCATTTATTTGTTCTTTGTTCCGCTAATGATCCGAACAATTGTCTGTTTCACAGTTAAATCGTCTTTCAGTCGTTTAAATAGCATATCGAAAGATGAACGAAGATGCTGCCTATGCATGTAACACTGAAAGACGGTGAAATATTTGTTTCATCTTTTTATTTTTATACAGGGCCCATATCGATATTAACTGAAGTAGATATCCTGTCGAAATATTTTCAATTATTACTGTTACTATCGTCGTCGTCATCATCATCATCATCATCATCATCATCATAAAATCACAGGAAAAGAGTTTAGCAGGGTTACCAACACCGCCCCTGATGCGCGGCTGGATATAGTTGCTGGAGAATTCTGGATGAGGCAC
>JAHPZR010027622.1:37500-40310 GCA_019787425.1 Platygyra sinensis
ACTATCTATTCTGTTGTAGATAGTGAGCTATAGTGAATTGCATAGTAGTGTGCGCTTTTCAACAATATGACGGCCACATTTTGCGTTTTCCTGATTTTGTCTGTGAGGAAGATTTAGCTATAGTTTTGAACGACTGTTAGATTTATATTAAAACACTAAAGCTATTCGCTCTCGATGTCCATGCGTGATAGTTAACTCGGGCTGCGCCCTCGTCAGAAATCTCCCGCTTATAATCTAATTGTTGGATGTATCAGTTTAGAAACACGATTTTACGCCACATCAGCGCGCATTTTCTCTGGGTTATTTTCCAGACAGTTATATTGTGGGCGTCTTAATTGATTGGTATATCTAAACCAATTAATTCAGACCTATTGTAACAAGAGATGTAAATCATGTTTAGTACTTACCGGTTTGGCAGTGTATGCCCGTGTAGCCAGCTTGGCAGCTGCAAACATATCCATTAACCTGGTCTGTACACGCTCCTCCGTTAAAACAAGGATTACCGGCGCATTCGTTAATATCTGCAAGAAAATGTTTTTGTGCACTGTTAAGAATACAACTAAAGTCAGTTTAAATATTTGCCAGTTAAACCAATATAAACACGTGTCATCAGGAGACTGCATGAGAATACATGAGAGAATATACGCGAAAATAATGAAGGTTGACTTTTCTGGATACCTTCAACTCTGCTTCAACTGGAATTAATAAATAGTTCAAATGTATGAAAAATTAGAAAAATTAACTGAGCGTCTTCTAGCCAAGCTACATCCTTCAAACTTGGTGAGTACAATCTTCTAACTAGTATTTTAACGTTGCGATTCAGAAATTGTGTAAAATTTAATTGTGGAAGAAGTTGTTTCAACAAAAAGAGAAAACAAACAGCGGTTACAAACATAACAGTAAGGTTTCGCATGGTATATTTAACTTGACGTTTCGTATGCTACCAGGAGCCATAATCAGGGACGGAGACCGTAAGCGCGCGCCATTTCTAGTATTGGGGTTGGCGCCATGATATGGGACAATTTTTCTATTTTTAGAACAAATTGCGCCATTGCCTGCGGCGCACGCGCGTACATTGCTGCGAGGATTTTCGCGGATGTCGCGCAGGGGAAATGGCGTCCGAAATTCCCGAAATCGTTTATGCTTTTGGCCCACAACTCAACGCCTTTATCACATGTTGCATATTTATAATCAAATTACTGAATAGCCTCTCGGCATTCAAGGGGAGCATTTTCTTACACAGTGAAATTCCGAAAAAAAAAATAATGCTTGCTCAAGAAGTACAGTCCTGCAGAAGGTTTTGTATGAGCGCGTTGTGTTTCGACGAGAAAATCAGGCAAAAAAGAAAGGATTGGTGGTCTAAGTTTTTGTTTTTGCTTAAAACATGTTAGAAAGCGAACACTGCTGCTGTTGGTTATGCAAAACAGATTCTGAGGTGTCAAGAAAAGAGGATAAATCTCAAGCTGTTTAAGGCCAGGATCAGAAAAGTAAAGTAGAATTATGGTTGGGAAGCTATATCTCTTGTTATATTTGTTTTACCAAAATGAACTTTTCCCTGATTATAAGAATCGATGTCATGCCTTGCCTTAACATATTATTTTGACCACGTGACAAGTCACGTGATCAATTTTGCCAAATTTGGTAAATCGGCGAATTGGTGGCGAATTTCCATCCTATTGATCATGAAATGAGTGTTTTTGATGCAAATTTAAATTATCTACCTTGCTACGCTTGGAATGATCTTGCTTGATTTTGTTTTTAGAAGATATACATGATCAAAAGTCGAATTTTGTGAAAAGACGACCTTTCGCCCTATATAATTTTTCAGTGAAAAGAGGGACTGACATCCCAAACGTGAGAGGATGGAGATAATTGACTTGCATCTAAAACGCGTTTTTGCTGGATGATATCACTAAAAAACGCAACCAATTCCTCAAATAATGGCTATTTTCCGCTAAGCGTGACATGACATGTTACGTGACTTGTCATAAGTAGCATTTCTACCTCAAAATATACTGGTTCCATTACCATTTATACGTTTAGAAATATAACAATATTTTCACCAGTAAAAGCTTTTGACCCAAGCTTTAAACTACTTGAGTGTCACAAATTACACGAGGATCTTACAAAGCCGCAGTGATAGGCGGACAGATCCCGAAACCTTCAGGAATTGAAGTCGAGAACTTTTAGCACGGCGGTTGCGACTAGCCGATGAGTAAATATACCTCTGCCAGCAGGGTTTGTTCGTTGCAAAACCCGTACATCAGATGGAAGGGGGCTCTGTCTGGTGCGGAAGGTTGTAAATTGATTGATGCCTGTCAATCTGAGGTAGTTTTTCTCCCGGCCGTGAGGGGAGCGGGAGAAATTTGTGAGTTGGATAGAAAATGGCGGACACGCTAAGCTTTAACGCTGCACTCGCAGAAGCGCTTTTATTTTTCTCTGAGCTCGGTATGTAGCGACCCCGAACAAAAGCAGGAAGTCATTTCTTCTCTTGCTTATGGAAGCGATTTATTAGCAGTTCTTCCGGCGGGCTTTGGTAAAAGCCTTATTTTCCAGTTGTTCATCCGTGTGAAACAAATACTATCGTCGAAAGCTGCGTGTGTGATTGTTGTCTGTCCGCTCAAAAGCATCGTGCAAAATCAGTTAAAGAAGCAGCTTTAATGGGTTTGACGGCGATACATGTATCCCTTGCTAATGCTAGTTTAAAAGATTTTGAAAATGGCAAATACCAACTGCTCTTCCCGTCCGCAGAAGAAATGCCTGAGCTAAACCTTTTATATCTTCCCTGAAAAGAGCAGTTCACCATTGAA
>JAHPZR010027625.1:0-22429 GCA_019787425.1 Platygyra sinensis
AAAAAACATTAACGTACAAGGATTATAACTTATAGCAGCTTATATACAGAAAAACTTAGACTAAAGATTATTATATAACAGGTACAATGATGGATTGTTCAAATAAATAAAAGGAAGACTCTAGATTTCTGAAGTCGGCGTTTGTTCTTAAATTATGTTGCAGAATTATCAAAAGATGATATCTAGATCTTAAGATAGCTCAGCCAACCTGATTGCTCCATTTGTGAAACGTAATGCACAACAAGGAATTTCACTACAGCTCGATAAAACACAGAAAATATTTGCTATTTTGTTAATATCAATCACTCGCTCTTTACACTGCTTTTAATCATTCCTTGCTGTTAAATACTTATCACTAAGCACAAACGGGTTTCATCGGACATCAAGATTGTGATCCCGATCTTTCATACTGAGTCGTATGGTATAACAAATATTCCACTAAATATATTGCTTAGAATTACAAATTACTGAAGGTATGTACATAGAAGGATTAATTATATGGCAAGGTAGTCCGGCTTGAGGGAAATCCGAGCGTTCTGATTTTTCGATTGGTTCTTTCTTGGTCTGGATTTCGTTTGCATAGAAACGGTCATAGGCTGTATACTTTTTGTTTTCGAAAGTCGGCAAAATCAAAACAAGCGTGGCTCGAGTGCCATTATATAAAGTACTTACTAACCTAGCTTGCTCTAGCCGTACTGGGGAATATTGGCCCTCGGTCGTTTTTATGTACGGACCTTGTTGCGATCAGTCCGCCCACTGCGCTTGGTCCGCACTGACACGATCTCTATTCCCCAGTACGGCCCTCGCACTCGGTCAGTAAGAGGTTAATATTTTTTTGTCGTAGTCTTTTTCCAGATGTGAACAGCACGCCTGTTTTTCTAGTTCCTGTTGGAATTGAAACTATGACAAAAACTATGACAGGAATGTCAAATGCGCAATGCATTCATCTTTCACGGTGGGGCCAAACCAGCCCTAAAATGGGGCATCTAAACGTGCGTTTTGCAATAATTTTGTAAAATTTGAGGATTTGTTTACGAAACTTGGCAAGGAGGTATGGGACATCGACCCAATCATTTTGAGTTTAAATGTGACAGAAAATTTCAAGTTATGACGTCACAATTAATGACGTCATAAAAAACTTGTAAATTCAGTTTACTAATTTGGAAAAGATTTTGCCCGTGTTCGAAAGGAATCATCAAGACAAGTTGAGTGCCACTCTAAGCATTACATCTCAGCAAAATATTAGCTTTCCCAGAAAAGAGCTGAAAAAATTTGCCAAGGGTTTCGATTTCTGAGAAAGAGTATGGCTTGGCATGTTTCCGGGGGGAACAACAATTTTTGTTTTAACTTGCTATAACTCACGAAGCTTTTGTCATAGCAAGAAATGGTTTTCGGCATTTAGTTCCTCTCGTCAAGGTCTTTCAAACAGCATAATTTTTATCTTGAAAAATAGAAACTTTATATCAAGGATATTTGTGACGTCATGATTTATTGCGTCATCATTTAAGATTCTGTGTCGGTCTTGATGTCGAAACAATCGGGAACACAAGTTCATATGTCAAGTTTGGTGAAGAAATATACAAAGAGTATCAAAATAGCGTAAATGACCCATTTGCAATTTTACGCCTTTTAGCCCCACCGTGTTTTGTTGCAGTCATTCATAGAAACCAACAAATGATATAGCTAACTTAGAAAATGAAAAAATGAAAATCTCCTTACTTCAGCTACGGTTTATGTCTTAAAAGAAGGAAAATAATAAGGTTATTTTCTTTACCAAAAAATGCGGACTTTTCATAAATCGCCACATGAACTGTTCAGTCTTCAGTCTTAGCTTATTTACAGGATTCAAGGCGGCTGGCAACAGTTCCCAGCATTTTCAGCAGTTCTACTTTATTGATCAACACTATTTTTTTTTCAGCAATAAAGATAGTCATGTAGATAGCCTCGAAAAGGTAAAGTTTGCAAACGAGCCACGTGACCCATCAGGCCGGAGCTTATCCCAGTTTCAGTAGCATGAAGCGACCAGGAGTATTTCTACTCCCCCCTGGATGGGATGCTAGTCCATTGCAGGGTTAGCCCCAGCAATAAAGTTCGCCCCTACCAATTAATACAACTGGGTGGGGTTAGGCATTGTGAGAGTTAAGTGTTTTGATCAGGAACACAACGCAATGTCCCCGGCCAGGGCTTGAACCCGAACCGCTCGGTCTGGAGACAGGCGCACTAAATATGAGGCCACTGCACCTCCCACAACAACAATGGCAAAAACTGTTTTGAGTAACTTGACGTGTACATGGCAATCATTTTGTAATAGTGTTATTTCCAAGTTTAACGTTTCAAAATTTTAAATTCTTCCTCGGGAGAGATTTTAGAGTTTGCAGCTATTTTTATTTAACAAATGGTAAACGCCATAGCGTGTACTATTGAGTTATGGTGCACGCGGGAGGTTGCTAAGCACGAAAGAAGCGTAAGAGTCGCACGAGGCGATAGCCGAGTGCGACTCTAGCTTCTTGAGTGCTTAGCAAACCTCCCAAGTGCATCCATAACTCAATAATACACGCTATGGCGTTTACCATTTCTTTTATAACATAACATTGAGACAGGAGTCAACAGAAGTCTTTTAGAGTTCATACCACGCTGCTCGCGTCAATGTGTCACGCAATGCCTTTTTCAGCTCGCGCTCTGAAAAAAACATTTTCTTTGACGTTGATATTGTGGTAAAAAACCAATCGAAATGTGGTTTATCGTGGTCTGTACTCTTACCGACAACGAGTACGTGCCATTACTCGTTTCCCAAACATTGTTTTGGTATTATTTCTGCTTGTATTAAGCGAGTTTGTAAAAGTTTTTGAAGGGAAAGTCTGACGCGTACAAGCAGCTCATTTGCATAATGCAGCGCGTGCACTTTCAAGTCCGAGTCGGTGTTTTCAGTTGTGAAGAGTTTCGTTATCTGTGATATTGTGGTAAAAAACAAATCGAATGTGGTTTAGCGTCGTCTGTACTCTTATCGACAACGATACGTGTCATCACAGCGGTCAAAATGTTGTCCTCAACAAATTGAGCTACATCACAAAGCGCGCGCTCTGATTTAGTTATTGAGTACGTCAGCAGCATGCACCCATGGGCAAATAGTAGATGCTGAATTAGCCAATCAGAGCGCGCGCTTTGCTTTAGTTATGTTATAAGATAAATTCTTTCAAGTTTGTTGAATTTTCATATAAGTCTATATCAGCTTTTCGGTTGTGCTTGCATTTCTTAAAAAAAAAAAATGATTGAAATCTAACATTTAAGTAAAAAAAGAATTGATCCAACAAAGTAGAAGTAAAAATGAATTAAAATCTAACAGGGAGGATCCAAGATAGCGGATATTTTAAATATCACGTCGTTAAGGTGTATTTCGTCGAAAATGACAAATGATTATTTGCAAGTTCGGATGCCTTACAAACCTGTTGACTGCATTCTTGGAAATTCATATGGTCGGCTAAAAGAGACCATGCTAAATAACATTAATAATTTGGAACTGAAGTGATTTTAATATGTTTTGAGTATACTGATTTCATTTCATCAGTTTCTCCTTACTGCACTAGTATGTAACAAACAGCTTTGATGTGTTTGTCGCCATTATCTGGTGACCATGAAGCTTCGTTTACACAGGTGTTGGAGTCATCAAAATTTCCTCCTGTACCAAATCCGATTCTGGAATCACAACTCAAGCAGTCATTATTGTCGTTACTAATGATACCTATTCTTGCTCTGGACCAATCGAACGAGTTACACACAGCATTTAACCCTTCTTTGTTACAGTTGGGCTGCAATGAGGCCTGAGAACCAATCAGCGTCTTCCACGTGTTACGGCCCAGTGAGGTGGCGCGGTATTGTCCGTCAACGATCAGTGAGTACAGAGAGTTGGCCTGCTTGTTGATGACAATGAAGTTGATCTGTTGACCGATCTTCATTCCAAGACAGATCTTGGAGAAGGATGTGTTCCAGTAGGTTGGTAACTTGGTCTCTTGTGCATCAAACCCAGTCTCTCCTCCACGAAGGTTGTATTCAGTTTTATTACTCCAGTACCCCGCGTCATAATGAAAAGTACTCTGGGAATAAAAAGTGAAAACGTTTTTTTCATCTTCTAATATAAAGGACTGTTTTGGTGACTTCATAAGCATAGAATGTTAATATAAAAATTTTCCGGTCCAAAGGGATGCACAAAACTAAAGAATTGCGAGAAGTAGCCATTTTAGTTTTGCTGGTAATGATTTTTCGCGTATACGAGTGGAGAGGTGATTTAGGTCCCGTCCACACTAATCCGTTTTCAAACGAAACGGACCTGTTTTGCTCCGTTTTCAAAAAGATTTGCGTCCACACTTATCGTTTTCGTATCGTTTTCGCCCGTCCACACTACAAAGCAGTATCTGTTTTGAAAACGCTTTTATACCCTCAGTGCGCATGCTCAAATGAACTCGATGCATGCGCATTTCAATATATCGGCCCACAAAATTGGCGCCATTCTTGATTCTGTCAGTGGCGTTTGTCTGCCATTTTTAATACTCACAATCGAGTGGTCTGGCGCCCGGTGGTATCTATTTTGATGACGTCGCCGTTTTCAGATAGCATCGTTTTCTCCGTCCACACTAGAAAACAGCGTTTTCAAATCGCTCCACTCTGGAGAGCGTTTTCGAATGGCTCCGTTTTCGGTAATCGTTTTGGACGTTGTAGTGTGGACGATAACCGTATCCGGAGCAAAACAGCTCCGTTTTCGTTTGAAAACGGATTAGTGTGGACGGGGCCTTAATGTGTTACCTTGTTGCCGGCAATCTTCATGATTGGTGTCCAGCCTCCATCTCCACATCCAAAATCTCCCATGTGACAGAAAACAGAAGTTTGTTTTGAGTCTATGTGGAGTGTAACCAGCTCACTCACGCTGGACCTGTTGGATGTAAACAACAGCAAAACCCATTGTATTGAAGAAATTTTAGATTGACTTGAAATAAAAGTTTAAGGGTTTTAACACTGAGTACTTGTTAATATAACTATTTAAGCTTTTAAATAGAGGATCGTACGGGGGGTGGGGGGGGGGGGTATTCTCGTGATGCGTGGTCAGTTGACTTTATTTTCCTTGAAACCTGAACTTAGGCCGGAAATTATTCTTCGAGACTCGTGATCTGAGGGTTTTGCATGAAACGCGAAGAACCTGAATTATTAACCTATATTCGTGATTTTACCACTCTATTCTACATGATTTTGAGAAGCAAGTCCTCCGAGTGGTAGAGTCGTCTATGCAGAGTGACGAAGGTATGTGATTTGCAATACTTAAAGTGCACCTAACCCCAATTTTTTTTCTCGCTAAAACGAATCTACTTGTTGTTTGAAATACTTCTGCGAAAAAATTTTTGATTCGGATAAATCCTCGATTTTCTGTGCGCCGACGAAATCTCGAAAATAGCTCCAAAACACCGCCATATTGTTGCACGACCGAGTCTGGGGAGAATGGGTCCAGCAGCTGGTGTGACGTCTACCCAGGAAGATCGAATATCTCCCGTCCTCTCATTTCCTTGAGGATGATGCAAAACATATTCGAAAAGTGCGCAGAAACGCCTTCCAGAGGTGCTATCAGCAGTTGCAGCAATATCCCAGATTTAAAGAAAGATATACTATACAATTTAATAGCGATGATCGGTCAATAGTACAATAAAAACGTAAACGATGGTTGATTTTGTCGAATTATCGAACCAGCGAACTATCTCTGTGAGAACCATTGAAGAACTCTTAGTGGAATTTGTTCCGCAGACTTTCAAACGCTATTTTCAAAATTTTCTACTGAAAGCCAACCAGCAATTTGTAGAGATACTAACGACAACCTATATCTTCCAATCCCACAGTATTTATAACATATCCGGCAAAGTCGCGCGATAAATTACGAAGCATTACGACCGATATATAAGCTTACTGATATGTAAACAAGTCGCAACTATACGCCGCCAACCAACACTTATTTCTCTTTCGATTCAGATAAAAGTCGAAGACTAATCCTTTAACATTACATGATATCTGAACAAAATTGTTAGACTCACGGAGTTTTTCGAAGGTTTGGAAGACAGCAGTTCGACAAAAATTCTGTGTAATAGTGTCGAAAATATGACCGCGTAATATTATCTGCAGACCGCTTAGGGAGCACATCCTGTTCGCTTATCCGACGAATTTCACTGCAAGCATTGAGAAAAATTACATCGCTTATTTGTAGTTAAGACTTAAAACGTGTAACAATGTGAAATCGGTAATTGTATGAAATGCTACCTTCCGCTTTCCTTCCCGCAGCTTCAAAAATAAAGGTCCAAACAATTCTACGATTTTCAATCGCCGGATCGGATCGATGCCAGTGTTTTGGAGGTCATCACGTCTCGAAAACTGCAACACGATAAACATGAAGCATTCCAGAAAGTAAATTACAAACTGGATTTAATAGAGAAACCATACCTTGACAAAATACATTCTCGCTAACGACAACTGTAGACGGGATTTAAACACTCGTGGGAACCTTGTGCTCAGGCAATGAATTCACCATCCTTGAGTTTTCTTTCCTGCTTTTCGCTTTCCTCCTCCTGCACTTCGTATCTAGCTTTCCATTCCTAATATACAAGCCGCTAGTCCGTAAAGAGGTCTTCCCCGTCGTCGCTTGAAATATTGTGGAGTGCTGTCAAAGCTCCAAGCAGTGATTTCAAACGGTTGTCGAACCGGTGCTCGATAGAAGTTTATTTCGGAGTCTTATCGAATCGAAACTTAACTCTGTCTCCAGTGATGAAAAAGAAATGATTCTTAAACAAAATTCGGACGTTTTAGTCCCAAGATATATTGGAAAGATTAATTTTGCTTTCCATTTGCTCGAGCAAAAACAGAGAGCTGACAGAGGCGCCATTGTGTTTGGTTCCTGGGTAGATGTCATCAGCAACCGTCGCCCCAGACTCCCTAAAACTCTGTCGTGCAACACTTCAAGCGCGACTTTGAGAGGGCATAGAAAATCGAGGATTCAAGCAAATTCAAAACTTTTTGCGCCCAAATGCTTTGAATAACAAGTAGATTCGATTCAGCGAGAAAAAAATTTGGGGGGTTAGGTACACTAGCTATTCGCGATTTTGCTTTCTTCACGCACTCTTTCTAGTGATTCGGGAAAACGAAATTGTTATATGCGTGATCCGATTTCTTCTATTTTTTCTGTTCGTGAACCGTACTAAAGACTCCCTGTCATCGCCAGAAATTCGGGACATTTGAGCCCGCGGATTTAACAGCGGCAATTTGCTAAAAGGAAAGACACTCGGCGGTAGATTATCGAAATTTACACTAAAATTCGTTTTCAACTCTTCTTGCTACGTATAATTTTCAGACATTGCAATACACAAAGATCGGAGAAGGAATATAATAATTTTCCCTCGCAAATATCAGAATTTCCGCGCTGCAAAATGGTAATAACCGCTGAGAAAAAAACGATGACTTTGGGCTCATATGCGGCTGATGAGAAGCTAAAGTGAAGCATACACAATGTTGATTTTTGTTTGGTTGTAAAACCACTGATCTCAAATATCGTATTAACGTAAAAGTAGAGAAAAGTATCTTTCAAATGATGTCTTTTGGAGCAAAATCGAAGCTTAGATGGCCGAAATATCGTCGTTCAAAGATAGCGAAGTTTGGGATTTTACTGTGGATTGCTATGCGATGTTCACTGAAGGCAATTTCTTCGTGGTTTTGAAACGTAAAAAGGAAACATCGGAATTAGTCTTATGGAGCTGTGAGACAGAAGGTGAGTTATTTTAACGTGTATATTTTTCATTCTTGTATACACACTGGTACGATTGCATTTGGTTTGACGATTGTCGTCGTTTATAAACTTTGAGTTTTGCTTCTGTCGATAATTCTCCCTCTACGTCTTGTAATTTTTCGAGTGAAAACATCTCGCAGAAAACTTTCAAAAGGAAACATGAAATTTTAATTCTCCACTTTCATTTGTACACGATGTGTTTTGTGATAGACCAGTCTATCGTGTCTGGCATACACATTTTTACATTTCCTAATTCTTCAAGAAATATTCCATTGAATATATCATTCTTCATACATTTTCTTTGTACATTTGGCGTTCGATTTCTTCGCTGCAAGGTTGAAAATACCGCCGGATTTTACATTCGCAGGCTCAAATGTCCCGAATTTCTGGCGATGACGACTCTCTAAATAGACAGTCTGCTTTGTTTCTCTGAAAACTTTTTTAAATATGATGGCGGCAATACAAATTCGAAGCTCATTTATCATGTGAACTTGAGGTTGATATAGGAAGCGAGCTAGTTGAAACAAATCAAATTAAATCAAGTTAAACGATTTAAAAAGTCGCTAGTGGTTCGTCTAAAAAACACATGGTTATCATATGGCCGTGTCTAGCAAGGACTGGACCCTATCAAATTTACGGGGCATGACTACGATTGGCTCAAAAATCGATAGTGACCGCAGTCTAGATTTTCCCTTCTAGACCGGTATCGAGATCGTTATAGTTTTTTCTTTCGTCATGAGAAAATTGCAAACAAAAATACGAAATCATTTGCTTGATAGGTACGTCGCCACATTTTGTGAAATCTCGTCTGTTTTTAGGGCTGCTTAACAACCACTTTCAATTTCCATCCTTATTACTTGACAAGAAATTACTTAATCATGCATGATTGGCTGAAAGCTGTAGGTCAGTCTATCGTAAACTTTTAATTTTCCCCGCAGTGCAAATAAACGCGCGCGAGTTAGAAATTTTATTAGTCAGATAATAAATAAGTAATCGTATGAAAGTTTGAGTATTCAGAAGGATTTCCTCTAGATACTCGTGATATTTTTCAAATTATTTTAAAATTCTTACAGTTTTAAGAGATTTTTCGGATATCACTAGTAGTGTTAATGCTAAATTCAATACGCATTCATACGATTACCTAGAATAAATAAGGAAAATGAGAACTAAAATAAGGACTCTTGATCAATGTGGGTAATAATGAAAACTTCTTTAAAATGTCTAACATTCACAATTATTAGCTTACTTGTATACGTCGTACAGTTCCTTGCATGATGTCGCAGCTGCAAACACAAAAAATACGATATTTAATTATTAGAACGACTCATGCTTAATAGTTAGATTCTACCTCACGCAAAAAATTGCTACGATCACTAAAAAAAGTTCAGTTGATCATTGCGCGGACCATATGGAAACACCTCTCCAGCCAACGTAGCGATCGCATGTTGGTTAATCCAGGTCCTCTCAGACAGTATTTTCATTCTGCAGCTGAATGACACTGGTACTCGGATGTAGTCGTTCAACCAAATCTGGAGCAATGTCAACTTTCGTAGCTGAAATGAAACAAGTCTAAATGAATAAAGTTGGCAGTCTACCTTTCTCACAATATTCACCAATGAATCCTTTGTCACACTGGCATTCAAAGGTGCCATACTTGTAATTCGTCACACAGGTACCTCCATTTTGACACGGCATGGAAGAACAGGGTGACTAAAATAAGAAGAAATATTTCATGGTTATAAAAGAAACTTGGTTTTATGGTTTGGAGCAGAGTAGCAATATCTGTGTAAATAAACAACGTAGATATCAGAAACCAGACCCTACCACAGAGAAAAAATGATGCGAAGTCATGTTTTCATTGAACTCTCTGAAGTCTCTGTACTTATCAGAAGACAGCAGATCGCACCAAAGTTTTCCATCCTCTCCTTTGGCGGCAGCGAACTTGGAAGAAAAGCACAAAGGATTGCTGAGACATTCAAAGATGCAATCAAAGATGTCGTACACGCCGAATGATTCAACTCGAGTAGCATTCAGATAATGGAACTCGTTTTTTTTGAAAACTGACGCTGTTTAAGAGTCTGACTGAAAGAAGTGCCACCTGGTTGAAAAGCATTAGTTCCTGGGGAGAGAACAATACTTTAAGCACATTAGCTATTATAAGGATTCACTCATGGTTCAGAGCATTAAGGTTACAATATTAAACTCACCGTCTTTTGTTTTGCGGTTGGTAAGTAAAAATGTAGCAATAACATACTGTTCTAATTTGAGTTCTGCCTGAACTTGGCCGTATTAAGATTTAATTTTGCCATTTTGTGGCTTTCGTCCGAGCCGAAAGAAGAGTTGCCCAGAAACTAAGCCGAAGTATATAGTTTGTAAACTGATGTTGAATAGACACTCCGGCAGACGGAAGGAAGAAGAACCTTAATGAATGTAATTGATTTCATGAATAACCTTGGCAACCTTCGTAAATCACTCGCCGCGGCTCGTGATTTACGAATTGTTCTCGTGTTCTATCAACATCTTGCGTGGTTTATCCGGTAGCCTATAAACGATAGAAACTTGTGGTCTATTGCTATTGTACACGGCTGACGCCACTTTTACTCCTTTGTAAAATAAGGTTCGGTTTGAAAATTCAGCGAATGCGCGGGGAAATTAATGAATTCTCTATCATACTGAAAACATATAAAGAAGCCTCGACTGTGCTCTGTGCTGTCGTAAAGCACGTAAGAAGCGGTAGAGCACTCAACAAGTAGGGAAAACTGCGTCTTGTGTTTTCCCCTACATTTCTTTCGTGTTCTATCGCTTCCTGCGTGCTTTACAACAGAACAGAGCACAGTCGAGGCTTCTTTATTTGTTAAATAAGTAACATGGTTATTGCAAACGTATCTACGTAACTTTTGGTTCGTGAAGCTAAATGCAGTGTTAAAAGAGGAACCGTTCGTCCACAGCTATACAGCTATATTGTTCGGAAACTGAAAGTTTAGAGTTTAGCGAGAGTGGCCCGGCTCGCTGTTGTATTTAGGGGATTTAAGGTCTTTTAACGATGTACATATATACACAGTTAAGTATTAGTTTTAATTTTAAATAGTTGATTATATTTTGTTATTCATTATGTACATATTTTATTCTTAGGTTTGGTATTTACGCACGACCCCACAAGCTGCACAGCTTTTTAACTTATCGTGCTTAAATAAAGGTTGTCTGTCTGTCTGTCTGTCTGTCTGTCTGTCTGTCTGTCTGTTTCAGTTTTTTACGCAAGACCCTTTACGATAGATTTCATGAATTCTAACATTGGATGACTTGAAAGCGAATCTGCAACGGTAGCATTAAAACATGTAGTCGCGGCTTCAGGTTACACAACGGGAATCGTAACCAAGCGTCAGCACGGCATGTTTCGAAAATGAGACTCGTTCGGCGCGGCATGTAAAGAAACTGCTTTTATTCTCTGAGGTTTTGTTAAGAGAGGAAGTTTTACCGTAAGAAAACAAACCTCTTTGAGAAGGGATTCTCCCTTAATGAATTATGTAACATATGGCCTGTCCTTAAAGCGGCCATCACAGGGCAAACTTAAGTTGGCAAACTTCAAAAAGTTGGCAAACTCGTTCCTTCACACGTCAAACTCGTGGCAAATAACAAACACTACAACTTCCAACGTGGCCGCTTTCTGGTGCAGTTTCAATCACGTACAATAGTGAAACAGGGGATAAGTAGAGAAGAACCAGAAAGCGGTGGAGAATTAGAAAGGTTTGAACGAAATCAAGTTTGTCCACGCGCTCCTATGTTTTGTTTTGTTTGTTTTTAGTATCTTTGTAGGCTATAGATGAAAAGTCCCGAACAGCCGGACAATTGTGAACCGCTTTGATATTAAATTTAAAAAGTGTTGACTGGCGTCCTGCATTTTGTGAAGTGCCACGCAAATAAATCACGTGAATAGATCTCGTTTTCATTGGTTGAAAATTACCAACACATGTTGGCCAACCGTTCACACGTCAGATACGAGTTTACCAACACGAAAAAGTTGGCGAAAAAGTTGGCGAGAATAGAGGCAAGTTCTATTTGTCGCCAACAGTTTGCCAACTTGTTTGCCGACTGTTTTTGTGCCCTTCACACACATCAACTTGAGTTTACCAACTTTAGTTTGCCGTGTGAAGGCCGCTTAAATATTTGTTTGTCTTTTCCAGTTGAATCAGTGCTATCAAACAACTAGCAAAAGTAATATAGCCTTTGTATTCTATTGTAAATGAGACACTTTTCCCTAGTAGAAACTAGTAGTAGTTATCACTAATGTTGCCCCGCTTTCTTCTATTTCTCAGTGCTGATTGAAATCAATAAAACATTGCTTTTATTGGTCTTTATTCTCTCAGGTTATGTTACAGTCAAACTAAGTGAAGCGTACCCCTCAAGATTGCATTAATGAACTGATTATTTGAAATTTGAACCCGCTAGTCGTTTCAACAATGCAATAAAGAATTGATTTTTCGAATATTGAACTCGTTCGCTCGATCCAAGAATACGGCTAACGAGTTCCGTTTTCGAAAAATCAATTCACTGTTGCGACTAGTAGGTTTGAAACCTACTAGTCTTTTCTGGAATGCAAAAGTGAAATGATTTTTCGCAAACGGAACCCGTTAGCCG
Organism: Platygyra sinensis; assembly: GCA_019787425.1. Classification (NCBI taxonomy): domain Eukaryota; kingdom Metazoa; phylum Cnidaria; class Anthozoa; order Scleractinia; family Merulinidae; genus Platygyra; species Platygyra sinensis. Next base: position 12,443 of record JAHPZR010027625.1, read on the forward strand.
TATTCTTAGATCGAACGAGCGAGTTCAATATTCGAATAATCAATTCATTATTGCATTACTGAAACGACTAGCGGGTTCAAGTTTCAAATAATGAGTTCATTAATGCAATCTTGAGGGGTACGCTTCATTAGTTTGACTGTAAGACAGGAAGTTTTACAAGAAAACAAACCTCTTTGAGAAGGGATTCTCCCTTAATGAATTATTTAACATATATAGTCTGCCGTTAAACATTTGTTTTTCTTCTTGCAGTTGAATGTTATCAAGCAACTAGCACGAATATAGCCATCATCATCATCATCATCATTTTATTACATTAATTTTTACAAAAACAGCCTTTGTATTTTATTGTAAACGAGACACTTTTCCCCACGGGTTGATGGCATTAAGCTGGCTTTCAAATTTTTGCTTCGGAATTTTGACAAATTTGACCCAAATAAAACAATTCCATTGCATGACTCAGACAAAAGCAATGTATGAAAATATGGTACGAAAATAACAAGTTTTACTAGATTTTGACAAAACACGTAGCGAAATAAAAAAAAATTTCAGCCCAGCAAATTCCTCAATGAAAGACATTATAGTGTATTACGAAGGCAGAAATGATTTTAATAGAAGTAAAACAACGACAGAGAATACCAAATGAGCTGTCTCTGTTTATGATGAGAAACTTTATTTTTGTAAAAATGCTCAAAGAACACTTATATGTAGTGTAGTAACGCTCGCTTGCTTAGTAGCGACGCCTCCGGTCATCTCAGCGAAGTGGGCCTCAACGATTCCGTATCCTCGCGGGCTCGCTCACCCGACGAGTAATCAGTTGAAAGCTTGTTCCTGTGCTCGGTGTAGAACAAGTGCGAGCAGTCTAGTCTCTCCAACTTTGACGCTAGTCCGGGCAATCTTGTTGCAAGCAGGTTAAAAGCCGTAAATAACTGGAGCTACTTTCAAGTACAACTCAGCATTTGGTATTTTCTTCCGCGAGCTTTGAGCTCCTTCTTTCGTAATTTCCATTGGAAAAGTACACGTTTTCGTGAGTCACAATACGACCGGATTCCTCTAGACTAGCAAACTTCACCTGCCTTTACGTCCTGATCAAACGAGTTAAACTATTAACTGAACAGCTCACTTTCAAAGGATCATTGTTCTCTCAAAAGCAACGCAGAAAGCTTCCCGGAAGCCCAGTTTGTGATTGACAGCTGTCGTCTCGTTAGTAGATCAAATTATTTGAACAATTCTAACAAGAATTGTGACTGGCTTATTTTAGCGTGCTTTATCAGAGATTAGTAACGATGTTACCTATTTTACACAACGGGAATTGTAACCAAGCGTCAGCACAGCATGTCCCGAAAATGAGACTCGCTCGGCGCGGCATGTAAAGAAACATTGCTTTTATTCTCTGTGGTTTTGCTCAGACAGGAAGTTTTACAAGAAAATAAACCTCTTTGAGAAGGGATTCTCCCTTAATGAATTATGTAACATATATAGTCTGTCGTTAAACATTTGTTTGTCTTTTTGCAGTTGAATGTTATCAAGCAACTAGCAAGAATATAGCCTTTGTATTCTATTGCAACGAGACACCTTTCTCTAGTAAAAATAACACAAGGTGTTTGCTTATGTTGGTAGCAGGACGGTTTCTTTGAACTAAGTTTCTCTTATTAACAATTTACTTCATCTCCTTCACGCTTTGAAAACAGGGCTGATTAACAGCGCCTGCCGAGGGACAACTCCTAAAAACCTCAACAGGCTTCACAGACGAGTGTATAACATTGATAATTTCCCTCGTCGGAGCCCCTTCATAATTTAGACAACATAGAACATTCTCTCGTGAAAAGGAGATTTATCCCTAACTATTTCTATATAACTTCTCTTTAAAATGTGCGCAACACAAAACCTGCTTTAAAATAAGACGTAACAACCTCACCTGAAGAGCAATTGGCCCTGGCTATCAAAGAAGACAACAGGAGGAAAACACAGAAGTAAGAAACGAGAGGCATGACTGTTTCCCGAGGAAACAAGAATAAAGCTAGTTAAGAGCTACGTTTGAAGAAAAGAAGACGTTTGTGGTTTCCAATTGAAAAACAGATCGGTGACAAGTTTCCGCTTTCCTAGGTTTTAATACTTTAATCGTAACTACAACAAATTCTCCAATCTTATTGGTCATCAGCAGCCCTGATTAGAGCATTAAGTAGACATTTCCACACGTCTAGCTCTTGTAATTGGACAGTTGTACTTGTTATGGCCTGAGTAATTAGACAGTACGCGTCATCAAGCACGTGCTAGTAGTCCAGTCCCTGAAGTCTTCTTTCTTCCCGCCCCATATAGGGGCTGGGCCCGGGCGGGCGAAAGAAGAGTCCAGGATAACTGCATGCGCATGCTCAGAATGCCGCCGTTTCCCCCCGCACCCCCCCCCCCCCCCCCTCCACCAAAAAAAAAAAAATCGGGGAAAAGCCATATTTGGAAGTATTTTCCAGATTTGGCTTGTGGCGTGATTTTGTGAATAATAGTATACAAGCAACAATTTCTGCATTCAGATTGATTAAAAGCATGTCAATTAATCCCATATTAGTGGGAATTGCGCCAGTGCCACGCTAAACCACATTCGATTTGTTTTTTTGTGTTTTTTTTTTTTTAACAGTATCAAAGATAACAAAAGGCAACCATACATTTGTTACTAAATTTTGAAGTTTTTGAATGGCTGTATCTTGTTCAATATTGGCCCAATTAACACGAAACTTAAGGATTTTGTAAAACTCGGGTGTGCTCTTTCTGAATATATGGGTCTTGTGTTGTTTATCCCATAATACACGGATTCATACCCAGGCCCCCACCGTATGAAATCAAGCAATGGTCTAGGTTTATTCATACCTAAAATAATTAGGGACTGTGCAATAATTATCTGGAGGGGGGGTTCTAAGATTAATAGGGGGGGGGGGGGCTGAACTTAAACCAAAGCGCAGGGTAGGGTGGGTAAGATGTAATTTCTTAAACATTTGTAGGGGGGGTTAGAAGTTAAACTGAGAGGTCTGATCTCAATCCATGGACTCAAGATAATGTATATTACATGTAAGCTAATCAAAATCAATTTCTGGAATCTTGGCTCTAAAAGCAGACAAAAGAAATCTGGAAAGAAACACCATTCCAGAAGATATTTGTTGGGAGAGCAGAGACGATGTTGAAAGACTGACTAACAAGAAACTTCGGCTCTATCTAAGGCAAGAAGGTCTAATGGTATCTGGAAACAAGGCACAATTAGTTGAGCGAATACTTAAGCATACAGATGGTTCTGTAGCAAGAACATTTGGTGAAGACATCGAAGATGATGATGAAAACATGCCCTCCATTTCTCATGATGATACCTCAAGTGATTCTGAGGAGGAGTCAACCGAGTATGAAGGTGGTTCATCAGGCGACGATTATGTGGAGCGCAGCTTCCAAGTTTTATTTATTGATGATGCAGACATACCAGAAGTAGTGTAAAGGTAAAGAGGGATGTAGAGAGGATCGGAGGTTGGGGATGGGGGGGGGGGGGGGGTTGAAAGTAATCTCCCCTCTAGACGGGGGTGGACAAGAAGTTATTTTAACTTTAATGCAGGGAGGTGCAACTTTATTTTAAGGCCTACTTTGCTAAGTTTAGAACCCCCCTCCCCCCTCCAGATAATTATTGCACAGTCCCTTACACCAAGGAAGATGTTTGCGTGGTAGCTGATCAACTGAGTAGCCAGTTCTAATCCCGCGAACGTCGTCTCGGTTGATTGCATAACATCATAGGGCTGTCAATCAAGGGGTAAACTTTTACTTCCGGCGTAAACGTGAAACTGCGATTTCTCCGCCAAAATTTAGTCTTTTAATGGGTTTTTAGATGTAAGCGCCCTTCACGTTATGTAATCTGGTAATTGCTGTTCTTTTCGCTGGATAGAGACAATGCTGTGAGCGAAACTCGTTTTCGTTAGGATGTTTTGCTGTGTACATTTCCGTTGACCTCAAATAAGCTCAAATGTCCCAGTTTTGTACCCATTGCGAAATCTGTTTGAATAAAATGGCAGTTTAAACTCAGTTTCCTGGTCCTCACCTTGTGCACCTTGATAATTATGCTGGACACATGCGTAATTTTACAGGTAATGTGGATTGTTAGGATTTTTAGGGGGGCAAGGTTAAGCCATTTTATCATGCAGCAACAATGCCGATGGAGGGGAGGGGTGTCTAGCTTAAGAAAATGCAGTTTTAATCAAAACTATACACCTAATTGCAACATTCAAGAAATGAGGGGTGGTAGTATCTTTAAGGTGATTCCTCAGTATTGCATTGCGCATCCCTACTGCGCAAGTTTTTTGCGTCAATAGCGCGCGCAAATAAGCCCGTGCACGTGCACAACGAAAGAAATTTCCCTCAAGCTAAGCTCGATAACGAAATAAATGGTCTTTTTCTTTTAAACGAGCATGGTGAACTATAAAAATATGTATAAATAAACTTAAAATACCAGAAGAACTAAAACTACCACTTCCATCTTTTTTTTTATTTTTGGTAATTGACCAAATTACAGAAATTTAAATCGTGCTATTTCTACGAAACAGACATTTTCAAAAACGGTAACAGATCGAGTCCAACATAACTCCCTTCGAAACAAACTGCTTGGAATTATCAGTAGCTCTTTTACAAAAACAGACACATTGATAAACGCAGAAAGAATCGAAACGAAGAAACCAAATAAAATACCAGTCTGGTAGATCTGTCTCGTCAGCAAATCGACTTAAAACATGTCGTCAGACTCTTCTTCTTCCTCTACAGCTATTTGTTCAGCGTACTGGGTAGCTGCTTCTTCGGTGGCAATCTGGCTCGGCACTATCATCGTATGTTTGGAAATCTTCACTTGTCGAGCAGAAGCTAGCCTCTGAAGACTCAGAGCAAACTTCACTACTGCTTTCAGACAAATTTTACTCAAAATGAACTTCTGAATCGACAGAACGCGCTAATACTAAGATAAAAACTCGACTGATATCAACGGCGATCAAAGGTAAATCAATCTCGTGTTAGGAAGATGACGTCACAAGTAGAGATGCCGCTGCGAAAATAGCGGGCTCAACTGGAACCAACTTCGAGTAATGGCGGACGAAAAATTTCACTTTTCGAGCGGCGAAATTTTAATGAAGGAAGTCTTTTTAATTTTTAATTTTTGGACGAAAGGACATCGTACATGATGGTAAGTTATTCTGTATAAAAAAGTGGAAAAAAGAAATGTGAAATTTCGTCGCAGTGGCACTTTAACTGTTTGAGTAACCTGACGTGTATGTGGCAATCATATTGTTAACAGTGTTATTTCAAGGTTTAATGTTTCGTTATTTTAAATTTCTCTTCTAGAGAGATTTTAGATTTTGTAACGATTTTAAGGATAAATTCTTTCAAGTTTGTTGAATTTTCATAAGTCTATATCAGTTTTTCGGTTGTTCTTGCCGATTTCTGAAAACTGAATATTGAAATGTAACATTTTTTTAAAATTTAGGTGAAAAAAGAACTGACTCATGAAAGTGGGTGTAAAAAGTAATTAAAATCTAACATGATGAATCCAATATAGTGGATATCTTTAAAAATGACGTCATGTAGGTGTATATTGTCGAAAATGACACGATTATTTGCAAGTTCGGATGCCTTACAAGCCTATTTAGTGTATTTTTGGAAATTCGTATGGTCGGCTAAAAGAGTTCATGCTAAACAAGGTTGAAAATATGGAGCTAACGTGATTTTAATGTGTTTTGAGTATATTGATTTAAGTAACGAATATTGAATTCATTTCATTGGTTCCTCCTTACTGCACTAATATGTAACCAACAGCTTTGATGTGTTTGTTGCCATTATCTGGTGACCATGAAGCTTCGTTTCCACAGGTGTTGGAGTCATCAGGATACCCTCCTGTACCAAACCCGATTCTGGAATCACAACCGGTGCAGTGATTAATCTCGTTACTAATGATACCTATTCTTGCTTTGGAAGCACCACTATTGATATCCAGAGCATTGAACCCTTCTTTGTTACAGTTGAGCTGCAATGACGCCTGAGAACCAATCAGCGTCTTCCACATGTTACGGCCCAGTGAGGTGGCGTGGTATTGCCCGTCAGCGATCAGTGAGTACAGAGAGTTGGCCTGCTTGTTGATAACAATGAAGTTGATCTGTTGGCCGATCTTCATTCCAAGACAGATCTTGGAGAAGGATGTGTTCCAATAGGTCGGTAACTTGGTCTCTTGCGCATCAAACCCAGTCTCTCCTCCACGAAGGTTGTATTCAGCTTTATTACTCCAGTATCCCGAGTTATAATGAAAGGTGCTCTGGGAAAGGAAAAGAATGATATAATTGACTCACCAAGCATTGGAGTTCTTACAGTCAGAGTACTTCTTTGCTCTCTTTGTAAACATTAATTGTTGATGTAAAACAATTTTATGGTCCAAACGGATCCGCAAAGCTAAAGAATTGCGTGAAATATCAAACGTTTTGTCGGGAATCTCGACTAAGTGAGAGTTTCTCTCGATAATAAAATAATCATCTCAAGAATAGCGAGCTCATTTCATTTCACTTAAGTAGCCATTTTAGTTTTGCAGATAATAGTTCTTGGCGAATAGGAGTGGAGAGGTGATTTGATGTGATACCTTGTGGCCGTCAATCTTCATGACTGGTGTCCATCCTCCATCTCCACATCCAAAATCTCCCATGTGACAAAAAACAGAAGTTGGTTTTGAGTCTATCTGGAGTGTAACCAGCTGACTCACGCTGGACCTGTGGGATGCAAATGATAACAAAAGGCATTGAATTGAAGAAACTTGATTTTGAATAGAAATAAAAGTTCAAGGGTTTTTAAAGGGACACAGTCAGCTTGTGGCTGCGCTGACACTAGTTTTTCTCACTTTGAAAAAAGTTTACCTCAACCTTAAATCAAAGTTCATCTAGAAATCCGTTTCATTTTTCGCATTGTTTTGCTTGATTTTCAATCGTTTACTGAAAAACATGTTTTTGAGTGTCCTTTTGCTCATCCTATGATATGATTTCATCGTATCAGGTCAGTCTCTGGTATCAGGTTAAACATGTTAAAAACGGTATTTATCGCAAATTAGCTATGGAATGGTATGTAATGCGCATGTGCGCCAGCTGACTATGTTCCTTTAACTCTGTGTACTTGTTAATATAACTGTTAAAGCTTTTAAATAGGCAGTCTCCGTTGTTTCTCTGAGAACTTGTCTAAAAAGGGAGCGAGTTAAGTAGTCTGATGTTTTTAAACATTTTAAAATTAAAACAAATCAAATTAAATCAAGTTAATCGATTTAACAGTCGCTAGTTATTCGTTTAAAAAACATATTATTATCATATAACCGTCTCTCTCAAGGACTGGAACCTACCAAATTTACTGGGTGCAACTATGATTGGCCGGTATCTAGATCAATATACCTTTTTGCTTTCGTCGTGAATCAGAGTGGCTATGAGCTACTCAACTTGGAAAATGGATCTAAGGCTCCAACAGATTTTCACCCAGAATTTTAAAGCACCAAGCAAATTTTCACCAAGAAATTTGAATCGCCCGGCTTCCAAATCGAACACAAGATAAACTGAAAGGTTGATGCTTCTTCTCGTGGCATTCAATCGAAGATCCATTTAAAATCCAAGTGCTAACCGCCAAATAATTTTTGAGAAATGCAGCTTTCGAAGCGACCAGCATTCGCGGCCCAGATTTCGTGTGCCAAGGAGTCACGCTGTTTGCTCCACCCTGATTGGATGCATTCTTTAGCATTACCCAATCAGCGTGGAGTAACAGCGTGACTGCGGATGAGCCAAACGGAATGTCACAAACAGTATTAAAAAGTCGTTCAAACGGTAAGGTAGTCCAGTCCCTGAACTCTCCTTTCTTCCCACCGCCTATAGGGGTTGAACCCGGGCGGGCGAAAGAAGAGTCCAGGATAACTTGCATGCGCATGCTCAGAACGAACCAATCAAAAATTACCAGGTCCCAACCACGCCGCTTGCGTCAATGTGTCGCGCAATGCCTTTTTCAGCTCGCGCTCTGAAAAAAAATACATCAAGTTCTTTGACGTTGATCTTGTGGTACAAAACATAAAAACATAAAATTTTATCATGGTCTGTACTCTTATCAAGAACGAGTACGCGTCATTACTCTTTTCCCAAACATTTTTTTCGTATCCTTTCTGCATGTTGAGCGAGTTTGCAAAAGTTTTTGAAAGGAAAGTCTGACGCGTACAAGTAGCTCATTTGCATAATGCAGCGCGTGCACTTCAAGCCCGAGTCGGTGTTTTCAATTGTCAACAAATCTTAGCAAAGATTTCTTTCGTTATCTTTGATATTATTGTGGTGAAAAACAAATCGACTGTGGTTTACCGTGACACTAGTGAAATTCCACTGATGTAGGTTTAATTGACATGTTTTTAACCAATCTGAATGCAGAAATTGTTGCTTGTATATTGTTATTCAGAAAATCGCGCCACAAGCGAAATCTGGAAAGTTCTTCCAAATATGGTTTTTCCCCCGATTTGGGGGGAAAAAATGGCGGCGTTCTGAGCATGCGCATGCAAGTTATCCTGGACTCTTCTTTCGTCCTCCCGGGTTCAGCCCCTATATAGGCGGCGGGAAGAAAGGAGAGTCCAGGGACTGGACTAACGGTAAGGTAACGAAAAACGATTTTCAAGGAGCATTTTTAAAAACATCTAACAAGCAGTTTCGTCAGTTTTAATTAACGGAGGAGCATTCCAGTGAACATCAATTGAAAACAGGTACAAAAATCTTATTGACCGATAAACTAATCGTGACCTGATGCGGTCACGGCCAACCGTGAATACTCGATGAAAGATTTTCGCATGAGTGAACAGTTTATTGTGTCGCCGTCAGTACGTTTTTATTTAAAAAGAAGAAATTTTAAGCATTAGCCTTTGGCAAAATACTCTAATCTAGTAGCTCATGTATACTATCCCTCTACAATACTTCCTAAATGACATAAGAACATCTTCTACGTAAACTTTTAGGAAATGAGAGATTTCTATAATTACAGGTAGCTTCTATTTAAAAAAAAAAACGTTCGTGCGAGAATTTATTCAACGTAGAGCATTTCTGCAACAAGAAGTTTAAAAAAAACTTAAAACCGCGCTTTTTTTAACTCTTTTACGCTCACAAAAACATTACGTAATATTTAGCAACAACGTATTGCGAGAAAACATTACCCGGAAACAATTTAAAAGATGGTTAGGACTTGTTTCCATATCTCAAACCGCCCGTGGATACCTTGTGATGCGTACACAAATTAAATACTGATTATAGGCCTAAGCACTGAAAATACTGATTAGGGTTAGGGTTATTGCAAGGGGTTAATGGTTAGCTTCTTTATAGCTTTCGGGTTTCCGATATGGTACCACGCTTTAAAACTCACGGTTACTCACACTGTCCGACTGCGCGTTTGTTATCTTTTAATCTTTACGCAAACGTTCAGCTCGTGAAACGTGATATAGTTACCGCCGTCATCTACTGTCACATAACAACCGACTTTAATTACGCGAAACGTGACTCTCGCCTTTCAGCATATGAAGGTGTTATGTTACAAAGGGTTTGTACTTTACTTTGCTTAATAATTTTACAGCAGATAAATATATGTACATACAAACATATAAATAAATAGCTGCTGGAAGACCTAGCAACAGGAATGAACTTCCCTGGTGATAAAGGCCACCACACCAGAAACAATATGTGTAAAACAAGAATATGAATAAAATATACATAATGACAGGCAGTATTATAAAATGAACATAGTAAAATATTATGTGTTACAAAAATAATGCTGACTGAAATTAAATAACAGTTACATTAAATCACTGCTATCAGTAGCAAAACAGTAGCGTCTTATGTCTTTTTTGAACACTGATTTGTGATTCCCTCTTCCTAATAGATATAGGTAAATTATTCCAAAGACGAGCAACTCTAGGAAAAAAAGACGACCTAAATAATTCAGTTC
>JAHPZR010027628.1:0-10000 GCA_019787425.1 Platygyra sinensis
CTTTTTAGTCAGAAGTGCTTTCCAAACGAGCGAACAACCCGGTACTTTTAAATGCGCACGCGCACGTTACAAAACATGTCCTTTCATTTTCAACGTTGAGAAATTGTCGGGACCCAAGCGATCTATTAAGATCACTGATCATTTTACATGTACCTCAGTCAATGTCATCTACTGTATAACTTGCACTCTTTGCAAAAAGTTATATATCGGCGAAACAGGTAGACGACTAGGCGATCGATTTCGTGAACATTTTCGCGACGTTGAGAAAGACGACAAAAACGCACCTAAACCGGTTGATAGACACTTTACTCTGCCGAATCATTCCAAGCTACATACGGCAGTCTGCGGCCTCTCTATATATCAAGGAAGCACAGAAAGCCACAAAACTCTGGAACAAAAATTTATTTTTCAAATCGGCATTCTTAATCCTCCCGGTATCAACGAACGCTTTTCATTCAACTAATTTATTCTGCTGTTCTTCACGTTGCCAGGCACCAACCAATAGCGTAGCTCCATATTTCTGTATATAAACCACACACAACCTACAATTCCTCGATTGGCTCCGACGAAGGGCTAACGCTCGAAACGTCAGCTTCCGAATCTCTTTACGGTGGCCAATTCACATTATCAACCCAGTTGATAAAACCAAATTATCTTGACAAAATTATTAGTTAACGTCCTCAAAACTGAGCCGACAAGACAGACATATCAATCTGCTTCAAGGTTCTATATTCATCCCATCTTATACCTGTGGACTCTCCACAGCATCCCTAGATAGTTCTTGGTACGGGTTATTAGTGCCCGGCTCAGGTTTTGCTGTGCCATAAATTCTATAACGGCTCTCATTTTCGCAAAAAATTCCACCCTAAAACAAAAAGACACAATTCAAGAGAGAAATAGTAACTGAATTAATCCAGGAAGATCAAGAAAATGTCAATCATTGACACGTATTTTGCTCACGTGGACATCCCGAGCAACTTACACGCATTTTTATTCTCCACGACAACATCTCCTACCTTTACTTATTACCAGATCAATCAAAAAACCAATCCAAATCAACTGTCATAAAACACTTACTACACGTTGTCTGGAACTTAAACGCCTATAGAATAAGACTATTCTGAGTATCAAAATGTTTTGTACAGCATTTTTTTTAAAGAACTCTACGAGAAACCAGATCTTAACCTGGCTCGACACAAAATTAAGTACCATTTGCTGTTCAGTTCGTTTATAGATTGCGACACGTACGATATGTATACTGAAAAGTTGTTTGCATACTTAGGTGCCGCTGAATTGGCAAGAGTAGCAGTTATGCTACTAAGGCAGTATCCGTACAGCAAAAGACCAGTGAGCATGACCATTATGGCAATCAGTTGACTCGTTGCATTGTGGGCATGGATGTCGCCATAACCCGTCGAGGACATCGTGGCTGCTGCCCAGTAAAGACTGGCGATATAGTCGTCCAGGCCAGCGATACCCTGGGTTTCTCCAGTGTGTTGGGCCCAGCTTCCTGGGGTACAACTAGAAGACAAATCCGGCAAAACAAGTAATTTTTTTTTAACTTAATTGGCAATCATGAACTTTGCAAACCGTTCTTTTTGAAACGAATTTATGTTTTCCTACTTTCTATCTAGAAAACTATGAAAACAATGGTTGTATCTCTTCATGTAATAACCATCGGCTCGGCACTCGCCATTCAAAGAGTGCTTAAATGATTTAATGGATCTTTCCCTCCTTGAGACACATCTGCAAGGACTTACGGTTGTTGTATTAATCAAGTTTTTTCCAAGGTCCAAGATGGCGGCGGACTTGAGAGTGCATGAAAAGTCTCCTTCGAAAGGACGAAGCGGTGGCATTACATGTTGCGTCCCTGAATACTTCATGAATTGAAGGAGAAACACGGAGGTTAATTGTATTTACTGAAAGAGCCTGCACTGAGAGAGAAGTGGATAGAACATATCGAGAGACAGAACTTCACTCTTACGCGGCACCGAGTATATTTAGCAAACTTTGAAGGTGAGGGGAAAAGCTACGAACATTGTAACAACCATATTTGCTGAATTTGCATTTGAGTTGTTGCTGTAAAGATAATTCGACTGCGAGTCCCGAACCAGAAGTTTCAGAAGGCACTGTCCTCCATCTTGGACTGGACTTCATGAATACATGTACTATAATTCCCTGCAGGCAAGCTCCATAGATAACTATGATAGAGGTAAAGGGCTATTTGCTTGTCTTGCTTCAGTACCAATGCTACAAATGCTTTTAGAAGAGAGTATTCGCTAGCTACGTCAGCTGACAGCTATCAATCATATATAAAAAAGCAATGCAGAAAGACGGGCAAGATGTAAGCCCAGGAAAAGTTAACAAGTTTAACTGACATGACTAAATTTGCTTGCCTTTGAATGGCAAAATTCGGTTGCTCATTTAAATACATACACCCGTTTATTCCACATCCCGTTGGGGCTTAACGCTTTTCGGTGAAATATATTACAAGATAAAATGATATGGAGAAAAATGAAACTCTATAAAAGCAATTCTATGTACAACTAAAAATTAAAATTCAGAAATTTAGATCAAATAGAAGCTTTAAATCAATGACAAAAGCAAAGGCGAAACAAAGCTGGACTATCCTGGTTTATTTCTTCGTGATACTTTTCCGCTGACACCAATAATAGATGTCCAGAAGAACAAGAATGGCATAAACTGGACATGTCTAAGTCACACAGTGATGTAGCCTCCCACGCAGATGTTTTTAGGTTGTCACGCTTTCCTACCCACGAACGTGGAGTTGAACGCGTGACGAGCTCTACGACTGTCTGCATGGAAGGCTAACAGTAATATAGACTTACGTTTCTTCAAAACAGGCGTTCAAAAACCACAGGCAAGCGCTAACGTGCGTGGTCAAGATAATGTAGATTGCGAACTTTATGGTTCGTACTTTACCAATGCTGTAGTTTAAGTTGTTCTCCAGGTTGGTGAAAAAACGTGGAATCTAAGAAAAGAAAAGTCACATTGGAATTAGTCTATGTTGTGTATCACGACGTGGTCTGCAGGACTGCAAACTTTCAGCGCAAAAAGAGAACTGCCTCGTTACATCTAAGGTCAGGACAAATAAGGGTACTGTGTTGTCATTCCCGTTATCACTGGCTGTCGTCCTGACGTTGGCGACGCCACATTCACTGTTTTGACGTAGTGTCGACAACGTCGTAGTTCATTGCAAAGTTATTAGTCCTTTTATTTGATGTACCGTTTTTCTTTCTTACAACACATAAAGAAGTACCTTTCTGGTGTTTACTGTTAAATTTTTTGAGGAGAAATTATACAACGAACATCAGTTGGCGGGAAAATGCGCTAGCACAAGCCGCTAGTCGGCAAATTAACAGAAAGCCCCAAGCTCGAAAAAAATCCACTCGGTAAGATCTATTACATTTACGTCTTTTGGGAAGGCCATAAAATGATGCCGGTGTGGAGTCGGTGCTATGAAGTTTGTGATAGAGCTTCGGTTCCAACTGTTTTTTGTCACTGTCATGTGAGGCTGGCTGATCTTTAATCTGTAGAAGAAGCACCCTCATGGATCGCGCAAAGAATATTCCATCCACCGAAGAGGAAGCTATACGAGAAACTAAGCGAGTAGCGGAAGCTCTTACCGCTAATAATTACCCTGCCAATTTCATTTACAATGACCGCCAACGAAATAGACAACAAGAAGTGGATGATACCGGCCAGCGCGGCATGGTTGTTTTACCTTACGCCAAAGGATTCTCCGAGAGAATCGCGAGGGTTCTTCGAGGCTTCAACATTAAGGTCGCTCATAAGCCTATTCGGACAATCTCAAACATACTTAAAAAATAGGTCCGCAATGCGTACTTGTGGTCTTATGCTTTTTGTTAATGTGCTACCGGTATTATTACTTTCGGTTGGAATTCTGTTTACAAATGCTAGTGTCTGGGAGTTCAATTGCTACAAGTGAGAAGGTAAACAAGCCCTTACAATTTGTAAGAGGGAAATGTATGGTAGAATATTGTTCACTTAATACTCACTTTGTTATCTAATAATAATTTATTTAGCTTTTAGTCTGAATGGGACATAACACAACATCTTTCGATTTAGCCCCATTTTATGCATAATGTCCTGTGCTAGTTTAGCTCTCTGAACTTGGCACTATTCACACATGTCAAATGAACTTGTACATGCTGTGTCAAGAGGTTTTGCTGCTATGATGACTCAGAATGTTTACATTCATAACTAAGCACTGTGGCATTGTCAGCTGTTTTTTGAATGGTGGGCTCCATCCAAAAATTACAGTAGGCAGTAAGGTTTGGGTAAAAAACATCCCGCGAAGCAGCTGGGCAAGATGCACACTGTGCAGGTGAAATATTTGATGGATTATAATTGTATATATACCATGCCATAGAAAAAATAGCCGATCAAAATGCAGGAAATATGTTGTATATTTGTCAGTATTCCACCAAACCTTCCCATCGATCAGTGCAATTTAACTGCATCTCACCCAACCTTCCCATCTGGCTACTGTATTTTCTATGGCATGGTATAAAATAGCTATGTAACCCTTTCTCATGGTATAAATGTGAAATATCCTACTTGTCACTTATATTTTCTTGGTATACACACTCACCTAAGGTATACTTCTCAAAAGTGTTGCATAACTAGAAGGCCTTCTATCTCTACCATATTGTATTTTTATTTTGTCTATAGTACGGCAATAATAAATATGTTTTTCATATTTCTCTTCTTGGGATTATTTCATGAAGTTATGCTATAATACAAATGCCTTTTTAAAAACTTTAAAACCCAGTGGAGTACAAAAAAGAAATTACCATTTTACGACAACAGGAGCTTCCTGACTACGGGCAGAAGTGATGTTTTCTCTGGCAATTACTATGCACACAGAAATCCAAGGCTTTGAAATATTTGATATTTTGCACTTTCTTGGCTTTGTCTCATAAATTTAATGGGAAAAAGATTATTTCAAGTTTCTTTCATATTTTAACCTCACGTTTGAAATATGATTGCATTGTGTCATTTTTGTGTTTATAAATTGAGACAATTGCTATATCTTTATAAAAAAGGGAGTATACTTATTTCCATTAAAGTAAGGACAACAAAAATACTTTATTTCACCCCATAATTATTACAAGAGAAAAAAAATATATGTCTATATATACAACTGATGATAGGGGTGCTGGCTGCGAGTGCCCAAAATAACCTTAAAGTTGAAAAGGCCAGGCAGCCAGTAGCACTTAACTGAAAAAAACTAGAGTCACTCAGTAGATGTTGGATCAATGAATGTAGTACCTGGATTTTCCTCCACATCATTTGCAATAGGCTCGATTTCCGCCGCTCTCTCGTGTCTGGTCTACCCTCCCTGAGAGACGGCTGGACGCGTGAGCGGCAAACCTTGTCTGTGACGTAAATTCCTAATTAAAATTCTTGCGGCTTTTCTGGCGGCCAGAAATATCCTCTGATGACAGTCATTGACGGTCCCACATGACACCTACAGCACGTTGCATTTGTACCCGTGCCGTTTTCGCCACGTCTTCTTTTAATTTTGGCTTTCCAACCTATTTTGTTTCACACTGTTGTTACGGAAGAAGACGTTTTTCAAAAAAAGTAGAGCAGAGCTGTTTGACTGTGGTTTGGCAAATGACATGTCAAAGGTCACACATATGTTGGGGTGCATCATGTCGACACCATGTTTTTGCTTTGCTCGGTTCAGTTGCTTGAGATCGTCATTAAAAAATTAATTTTGCCTGGCTTCGCCAGAGACTGGTGTCGCTTTCCTTCAAGAAGACTACAGTACACATCAATTCGTTTGCGCGAGTATTTTTTTCTTGAGATCGATATTGCATTATCCCTCTCTTGGTGGCTTTGTTCGTTATCTGACATTCTCGCACTACAGGATTCAAATATAGATTCTCACGCATAAAGTCTTTTGACTATTTTGTGCCGCTATGGTTTAGATCAGGCATTATTTCATCAGTTGGAGGTATTTGGTTAGTTGCCCCACTAACATGATCGCTCTTCATATCGCACAACTTCTTTGCTACTCCGAGAAAGATAATTTATGCAGCCTGCTCGATTCAGGCAGGAAGATTTTTTATTGGTCGAGATTAACAATGCCAAGTCCACGAGTCCAGCCGTGAGTTCGGGGGAGGAGCGCGGGCTCCTTTCCCGAACAGCGGCTGGTAATCGAGCCTACATTTGCAATGGATGTAAACATTGTAGCATATCATTTGCATAAACCAAACCATCACCTCATTTCAGAACTTGTAATATCCAACAACGTCTTTTAACGTTGGCAAGTAAATAAAAAGCTTTTAAGTAGAACGTCATATTCCAAGGTCGGTCTCACCACACGTTAAGAGGCATCCTTGGCTTTGACAAAATTGTCGTGACAGCCGATCCTTGACCGGTATTGTTCGATTGTAACACAGGCATCCCAAGCTCACGTTTAGAGAAAGCGAAGAATTATTATATATTTATTCATATAAGCGTTACGGCTGTGCGAGTTGGAACGTGACCTTTCATCTTACGCGGTGTTAGGTTACGCGAGAACCGTTGAGAATTTGAGCGCGTTATAAGACTTTGTATGGGGAATAAAATATCGCCGATTTATAACGCTAAATACTTTGAAATATCCACATATATTAAGTAAGATGATTAAAACAAACTTACCTTTTGTGTGTCCGTTATGCTCTTTCGTTATTTTCGCTGTTTTGGGCGTTTTATGTCACTACTGTTGTTCCCTTCATAAGACGGAGTCAAGGTAGCACACTCGGATTTCGACCGTTGTCAACTCGGAGGCGGTTTGCGTCCAGAAAATCCATCCGATGGGAAATTTTTTCGTCCACAGTTAAGGCTCTATGATCCTTGCACCCACACAAATGTCTCTTCCTCGAAAATCTTCGCGCATTACGCTGAAAATGAGCATTTTCCACAGCCGATTCCACGATCGCTTCTTTATACGGCACCGTGTGATACTGTGGTCCGACACGGCCGCGGAATAGGCTTGGGCCCAAGGTCAAATTTCACGCTACCCGGGGTGATACAGTCAATTAATGTACAGGGTAAGTGATGTGCATTAATTGACTGTATCACCCCGGGTAGCGTGAAATTTGACCTTGGGCCCAAGCCTATTCCGCGGCCGTGTCGGACCACAGTATCACACGGTGCCGTATAAAAAAGCGATCGTGGAATCGGCTGTGGAAAATGCTCATTTTCAGCGTAATGCGCGAAGATTTTCGAGGAAGAGACATTTGTGTGGGTGCAAGGATCATAGAGCCTTAACTGTGGACGAAAAAATTTCCCATCGGATGGATTTTCTGGACGCAAACCGCCCTCCGAGTTGACAACGGTCGAAATCCGAGTGTGCTACCTTGACTCCGTCTTATGAAGGGAACAACAGTAGTGACATAAAACGCCCAAAACAGCGAAAATAACGAAAGAGCATAACGGACACACAAAAGGTAAGTTTGTTTTAATCATCTTACTTAATATATGTGGATATTTCAAAGTATTTAGCGTTATAAATCGGCGATATTTTATTCCCCATACAAAGTCTTATAACGCGCTCAAATTCTCAACGGTTCTCGCGTAACCTAACACCGCGTAAGATGAAAGGTCACGTTCCAACTCGCACAGCCGTAACGCTTATATGAATAAATATATAGTAATTCTTCGCTTTCTCTAAACGTGAGCTTGGGATGCCTGTGGTCCAACCCGATAGATACGTGCTTGTCAGAGCTTGTGAGATTACTCGTGACTCCTCGAGAAAGCTTACTTGTGAGATATGTGGTGCAACCCGCACCGGATTCAAAGCCAATGAATGTGGGCTTGCGAAGGCGTCTAGCTTCAGTGCAATCCGCACTAAACACAAAGCGAGTCTAGATGTATGTTACCTTTCCTCGCCGAGGAAACTCCGCTCAGCAACACCTGAATGAAATAACAAACAACAAACAAGGCAAATTATGCAGTTCAGTTAATTTTCGATTCGAAATGAAAGAAAGCCAATCCATGAATCATAAACAGCGCGACAGAGCAGTTTTGAAATAGAACATAACTTACCTTGAACAAATACTACTAATTGCGTCGGAAAGTTCTTCAAAATTCTCCCGACAAAGGGAAAACGGTTGCACCGTGACTACCACACGCTGGAAGCAATGGCCGACGAAACAACTTGAACTAGTACCCAGACTATTTATACTCTCGGAGATCTGTCACGTGTCATCTCGTCCTCAAAGTGACAAACTGACAAACAAGATTGCCTCTGACTAAGGGTCTTTATGCAGAGCATAAGACCCAATTATGCAGAGCATAAGACCCAAAAACCAAAAGACAGGATCGGGAGGGAGGCTTCCAGAGGAATCGTGTACAAGATCAAATGCAAAGATTGTGATTGTGTTTACATCGGTCAGACATCGCGCGCGCTAAAAACACGCGTCAAAGAGCACGCAAAGGCCATAGCAACATTAGATGAAAATTCTTTGTTGGCCAAACACCACATGCGCCACAGTCACCAAATAGATTTGGCGAGTGTCGAAATTGTTGACAGGTCATCGGCATGGAGACAAAGACTTGTTCTTGAAGCTTGGCATTCCTTGCGGGACACGAACGCTATAAACGAACACATAGCGCTTCCAAACGTTTACAATAACATAAAAAATTTGTAGAAATAATTAAGAAAGCTCTAGAGACCTTTGTTCTATTTTATTTTTAAAATATTCTTTCGAGGTGCGATTTAATATTAACACACACCGTGTACCATCAGGACGCCGTTAGATTTTTGCATTTTTATCTTTTGCTGAAGAAGGCAACAGCAGTTGCCGAAACGTTCAAACGCAATATTTTAGCCAGTGTCAACCTTTTTAATATATATCTTTTTATCCAAAATTTTTAAAATGCCTGGCTACACACCAAACATTTTTAACGCTTCACTTAGTTTGACTGTAAACTGGATCCGTGAAAACTAAAACACAGAAGACGTAAATGTAATAGATCTTACCGAGTGGATTTTTTCGAGCTTGGGGCTTTCTGTTAATTTGCCACTAGCGGCTTGTGCTAGCGCATTTTCCTGCCAACTGATGTTCGTTGTATAATTTCTCCTCAAAAAAATTTAACAGTAAACACCAGAAAGGTACTTCTTTATGTGTTGTAAGAAAAAAAACGGTACATCAAATAAAAGGACTAAGAACTTTGCAATGAACTACGAAATAATTAAGAATGCTCTAGAGACCTTTGTTGTATTTTATTTTTAAAATATTCTTTCGAGGTGCGATTTAATATTAACACACACCGTGTACCATCAGGACGCCGTTAGATTTTTGCATTTTTATCTTTTGCTGAAGAAGGCAACAGCAGTTGCCGAAACGTCCAACGCAATATTTTAGCCAGTGTCAACCTTTTTAATATCTTTTTATCCAAAATTTTTAAGTGAAGCGTACCCCTCAAGATTGCATTAATTAATGAACTGATTATTTGAAACTTGAACCCGCTAGCATTCTAGAAAAGACTAGTAGGTTTGAAACCTACAAGTCGCAACAGTGAGTTGATTTTTCGAAAACGGAACCCGTTAGCCGTATTCTTGGATCGAACGAGCGAGTTCAATATTCGAAAACTGAATCAATTCATTGTTGCATTCTTGAAACGACTAGCGGGTTCAAGTTTCAAATAATCGGTTCATTAATGCAATCTTGAGGGGTACGCTTCACTTAGTTTGACTGTAATATGCGGTGTCGGAGATCAGGAGTGCCTCAGCAACAGAACAAAGAGCACTTTTCTCGACTCGAAATTCAGCTTTACATTGTACGTACAGGATCCATGGTTTTAATGTCAAATTCTTCGTAGTGTTTATACGGGAAGCTAAGGTTCCTCGAAACGTTTTTCTTCAATAAAAGGACGAATTCTTTATTGCCTATTGTTTCCTGGTCATAAGCAACCAGCAGCTCGTCTCTAGCTATTGCAAACGACAACTTGTTTTCAA
>JAHPZR010027628.1:15000-25171 GCA_019787425.1 Platygyra sinensis
TCTATAACTATTGAAGTTTTGCATGGTAATATTCAGACACACTTATTCTATTAGAATAAGGCAACAAAAATCAATGACGAAACCATCGTTTGTCTAAAAAAAATATTCTACTCTAGAGGCTTTCTATGAATATACAGAATGCCTGCAGTCGCCATCAGTTGACAGGGCTAGAATGGACCCAGGAGCGGGGAGTCCCATATGAAGGGGTTTATTTGGCCACTAAAAGATTGCACTTAAAACTGGAAAAGCCCGATTTCCGACCGCTGTTCAGGAAAGGAGTCCTCACGACATCGGACTCGACCAACTGAAATTGTCTCAAAAAAACGGAAATGAAAACATTAATTTTTATAATCGTTTCTTCGAGTACACCCTAAAAGATTCTTTAACGGTTAAAAAGAGTAGCGTTTCGTCTAGAACACTCACGTCAGACCAGAATAATTCTGATACTTCTAAGAGAGACGAAGGGTATCCCGACCTTTTAATATTGTAGTGACCTCTCCCCTAGGGGAATGGAAACGATGAAGACTCTAATGATTAAGTTTCTTTTTTAGCTGAGAGCAGGGACCAATTTGATTTTATGAGTTCCGGGCCCTCAGTAACTGGCGCAAGCTGTTGCGGAGTCCCTGCCTGTATTGTATCACTGTATCATTTATATGTTTATTTTCCGTGTGTGTGTTGATTCAATACTATGTTTGCTAAGCTAATAAAACAAAAAAATAAATAAATTTCTCGTTGAATTTTACTTTGCACAGTGCAATTAACGAGCGCGTGTTCGTAACTTTTTTCAGTCATGTAATAATTGAGACATCGTTGGAAAGCTCGATCAAGCAATTAAGGATTGACACTTTTCGTGGTATTTGATAATTCTTTTACTTACCACTCTTCTTATCGAAGTGGAGAATGGTTGCGTATATCGTCAACATTCGATTACAATTTTTTTGCTTGATTTTGAAATGAGAGCACGTGCTGTTGCTGTTGTACCTGACACCATTAAAAGTTACTCTATCTAATGCGCTAAGGATAGCTGCCCTATTTTATTATCCCAGTGGTTATTTCTGGCAGCCATGCGCTATATCTAATCTTTTTTATACTTTTTGTAAATGTAATTTTTGTTTTAATTCAGGTGCAAATAAAGTTGTTGTTGTTGTTGTTGTTGTTGTTGTTGTTGTTGTTGTTGTTGTTGTTGTTGGGAAGTTCTTTATACCTGTGATAGTCTCAGATGCCATGTTAAATCTCAATATGAAGTCTCCAACCAGTACGATATCCAATAGGTACGTAATAACCATAAGAACCTGGGTAAAATTGCTCTTTCCGTACCCGTGAGCATGTAAACTTATTGAGAACGAGGCAAGAAATGTGTACACGTAACAAACGAAGAGGAGAACGCAAAGCACTAGTCGCTCCCAGAACACCCCGAACCAGGAATCGGGCATGATGACGTATTCAGCTAAGTTCCCAAGAACACTAAATATGAAACAGAATGGTGAATTAGTGAAACTGTTTAGTAGTGCAATATTGTGCTTATTTTTAATTTCAGTTTACAAAAAGCCAGCAGAGAGAATTCTATTTATGTAATTTGTCGAATTATTCTCGCTTTCCGATTGGTTCTTACTTATGATCTATTAGAGGACAGACTCGTAGAGACGTCACTGACATTTTTCTTTAAACAGTTTTAAGTTACGGCAGGAGCCATAATCAGGGACGGAGACCGTAAGTCTTGGGATGCGCGCGGACCCATGATATGGGGCAATCTTTCTATTTTTAGAACAAATTGCGCCATCCTGACGTCATATATCCGCGCTGATCCACGCACGCGTCTTGGGCTCTCGCGTGGATGTTGTCACGTTCACGGTGATGAAATGGTGGGAGCTGCGAGATTCTCTTGCCGATTTTTCACAGCGATGACAGGGAATAAAGCAGAGAAGAATCAGGGCTTTTCTATGGACTTTAATGTCCTGATTTAACGGAAAAGGTGTGTTTTTCAGGGTCGAGAATTTCTTTAATTTCGTGCTGTGAATGAATAAAATCCGCTCGCCGGCTAATTTTTCCCGTAAACTTTTGTGTTTGTTTTGTAGAGAAAAGTTCTGTAAGAAAACTGTTTACTCCGGTATCGAGTTAATTTGCGAGTTTGCCAAACAATGCTTTATCACAACCAAAACCTGTGTTTGATAGTTTCTTGTTGTTTCTGCTCGTTTGGCGAGTTTGCAAAAGGTTTTTTAAAGGCAAGTCTGACGCGTTGCAGCGTGTGCACTTTCAAGTCCGAGTCGGTGTTTTCAGATTGTGAGCAAATTGTGAAAAAGATTTATGTCGTTGTCTTTTGTGCTGAGATACTACAACAATTTCACCAACGTTCACCAAAAGGCTACTAACATCATGTGTGTTTCTTTCACGTAGTGAACTTTACACCGCGAAAATAAAATAGACAAGAAGTTATGACTCAAACGAAATCTTCATTCCAATTCATTAAAAGCGTCATTGTAACTTTTTCTGATTATTTCTGTTGTATTCACAAATTTTCAGCTAAGCTTTTAATGATGTTCTCAAACATTAGTCAACCTTAAACATATTCAAAAACTAGAGATATTATATGAGTTCGATGTACGTTTTCAAACCAAAGTACGAAGTCTAATTTGTCATGTTTTACTAGCTGTGCAAAACACGCACCAGCGGGCGCTCTCATTCATCGACAACAGAAAATTTATTGCATTTTTTCACAAACACATCTAAGCAGCATCTGCGGACATAAACCTATTGTCACTTATTCAGGGGCCTAAACGCTACTATATCCAAACATATCCAACTAGTTTTTTTTTTTCTCTGTTATGAAAAAGCTGTTAATCATCTTCATGTGTAAAATTTAGATTGGAGTATCGATGGAGTAATGTGAAGTTCTTGTAAAAGGAGCAGCCGAGCTCAACTTGATCAGCGATATAAAGCGGGACATACCTAAATTCGGCACTGTCTTCACTCAAACTGTAGCAACTTACGGCGAAAATACTAAAGCAAAATTCCAACGGTCATAGAGGCGTTGAGTTGTGGGCCAAAAGCATAAACGATTTCGGGAACTTCGGACG
The DNA here is from genome assembly GCA_019787425.1 of Platygyra sinensis. Lineage (NCBI taxonomy): Eukaryota > Metazoa > Cnidaria > Anthozoa > Scleractinia > Merulinidae > Platygyra > Platygyra sinensis. The sequence continues at coordinate 18,075 of JAHPZR010027628.1, forward strand.
CCATTTCCCCTGCGCGACATCCGCGAAAATCCTCGCAGCAAGGTACACGCGTGTGCCGCAGGCGATAGCGCAATTTGTTCTAAAAATAGAAAAATTGTCCCATATCATGGCGCCAACCCCAATTCTAGAAATGGCGCGCGCTTACGCTCCCGTCCCTGATTACGGCTCCTGGTTACGGTATGTTTGTACCGTAACAGATCAAAGAAGACGTGAAAATGTGATAACACACGCAGCTATCACCTCTTACCTTTTTACATCTAATGTGATTAATAACAGTACAGAGGCATGGCAACATGGAGTTTATCTGTTTAACTGATTGCAGTCCACACTTTACAACTTCAGAACTTACAGCGGTTTTATGCTCACTCTTGCATCAATTTTTTGAAGACATGTTCGGCACAATGCATTGCTCTCTAAGTCAAGCGGAAGGGTAAAATAGCTCGTGTATTATGACTTTTTCAGAGTTAACTAGTATTAGTTACGGTAGTGAGGAGAAGAAGCAATTAAAGTGCACTTAACCCCAAAATATTTTTTCGCTCAAATAAATCTTTGCACCTGTTTGAAACGCATTTCGCATTTTTGCCCCCTTTTAACCCTAATCTTTACTTTTTACAAGCTTTAAAAGTTACGAAATCTAGCCTTCACCTGTTGCACGACCGAGCAAGCAGGTAAGGAGTATGGGTCTATTGCTAGTTTGGCGTCACAGACTTCTTTGCATGTATGTTTACAAAGACTTACTACAAAGCAAATCCGTCTGTGACATCAAACAAGAAATAGACACATGCCCCTACTAGCTCTGTCGTGCAGCAGATGATAGCTAAATTTTGTAACTTTTACAGCCTATAAAAAAGTCAAGATTTAGTTTAAAAAGGCGCAGTGCGTTTCGAACAGGTGCAGGTGCATTTTAATAGTCGAGCCAAAAAACCAAGGCTTATCTGATACCGCTTTCCGATTATGAAGATATGTACCTTTCCGTTGTAGACGCCTGTTTGTTGAATCCCTATTGACAGATAAGATACCAGTTAGTCAGTAAACAGATCTGAACCCAAAAAAAGCAAACTCAAAACACCAACAGATTTCTAAATTATGTGGTCTTGTTTAATTAATTTGTGGCGTCATCAGTTTAACAAAAGAGAAAAGGGAGAAAAAGCGAGAAATATTCAAACTAAGCGTGCCTAGATGAGTATGAATGAATGAAAAATTTAAAAAAGCTATGAAATCAAGCTTTTTACGATTACCGCAGAAATTCTCGCGCATTCGTTGGCTAATTTTCATTGTCAAAAAAGCGGACATACATGTGAATTATAATTGACGCGATGCGTCAACTCGTTATCGTAGATTAAAAAATTGACGTCAGTTTTTTCATGGGTCTGTTCTCTTACTGATGATAATTGTCAAAGTGGCTGTAGAACCACGTGGCCCAGTCTGTAGCCGCAGCAAACAGCCAACTTTGATCATGTTGTGACGAAATTTCATGATCAGTAACAGGACACGCGCATGAAAAACTGACGTCAATTTGTAAAATTAATATTTTCACTTTTTTAAGATCTCCAACCTTGGGTTCAGTGGGTTAGGATTAAAATATGACTTAACTGGAAAGGCCATCAGATGCGCAAGAGAAAGTAAAACTCATGTTTTCTAAGAAAGAGGATCCCATAATAGGAAAGCACTTATATTAAAGTAATATGGTATTATGTCACCAATAGTATTTATTGCTTGAAATTTACTTTTAGTGTAAGGAATAAAACATTGTATGTATAGTAATTTATTATGTACAGTATTTCTAAATTAAATGTTAAGAACATTTTAATCAAGAACACTTTCAGACTGATTTAGTGTTCATTAAAAAAGAGAAAAATTGGAGTTTGAGACCGTCAGCGAGCAGTTCAAAATAATTCAGTTCGAGATAGCAAGTTCTACTATTATGGGGTACCTTTCCCTACTTCAAAATTTTTTTTAGATTTTGCTTTCTGCGCACACTCAAGCGAACGTACGAATTTTTTTAAAATATGTCTCTTTGTTGTACATTAACATGGGTTTTTAAGTGTTAAGGTAATCTTTCCAAATAACTACCAACAAGAAACAGAGGTATCATTAAATTGATTTCTTGTGCAAATCCCAGCTGTCAAGAAGTAACTGCAGCACCTTCTTTAATTTCTGTTAAAAATGAACCTTCATTGTACTATACTCTTAGAAATGTCTTTCAGTAGAAAGCAAAAACAAAACAACAACAACGGAGACACTAAAACAAGGTGCTGTCAGAACATGAGTTTAAGCATACGCTTTTTATTACCGATAATCCTCAGTTCAAAATTATCGTTAAACCTCATAGTTCCACTTTCGCAGTTGTTTCTTACCTCATTTTGTCTCAGGCAGTCTTCAGCTTCTTCGTTTTCCATTTCCAAGAACTTATTTTTGTTGCCCCCTTCAGGAGTATCTAATTGCAACGTAGTTGAGATCGCATCGATTTTCAGCAGCCAAATACAACCGCGCTGCCACTGGAGAAAATGCGTTATAGAAAAAGGTTTCTTATTATGAGCTTTTAGGAAAGGAAGGGGGTTAAAGCTATTGCAAGCAGAACAGTAACCTGCGCGGATCCTTGTCACGCAATCTCTCTTCCGCACAAAGACGACTGTTAGTGAGGAATGCGTGACAAATTTACAAACGTCTAGGAACGTTTCAGGGAAAATATTCCATGCTATCAATATAAGCCTTACAGGAATTGATATTTGAGCAAAATTCGCCCGTTTTAAAGTGTAGTCAGAGTCAAAGTAGTCGTAGTAATTTTTCTTGACCAATTCTGTCCAGGGGGGAAAGGTACAATGAGGTTAACCTTATGTGAAGCACCAACCCTTGAGACAAGGCCAGATAACAACACTGGGAACTACGTGACCTACTGTTTTCGATAAGTGTGTGGGCTCTTTAACGACCCTATGTCTTTTAACGTATAAGAGACAAAAAGCAGACTTTGTAAATCAATAGAGATTAGCAGCCATGTAAAATGATAAATGAGTGATGAAATTGTAGCTCCGTAAAAAAATATGAAAGTAATGTAGCGCGAGCGTGGGACCTAGAAAAAAGCTGAGTCCCGATAGGATTTGAACCCATGACCCGGTGTTCGGAAGGTCATGGGTTCAAATCCTATCGGGGCTTAGATTTTTTTTTCTAGGTCCCACGCTTCTGTTACATTACTTTCATAGCCATGTTAAATATTAGCACCGAATTAAAACTGATAAAGTGTTTACATAGGAAGAGAGTTCATCTCCACCATAGTTGATTTAGGAAACGACATGGTCTCCATTTCACTGTTTTGTGACTTCAATATGGCTGACGTTACATCATGCGAAGATACTCTATATGAAATTGATTTTCTTAAATCACCGACGTCTTTCACGCGAGGATGGGGTTATCGTGTGAAGAAAGAGGTCTGGTTCTCCCGCTGGGGGGAGGGGCAACCCACCTATATGGGGTATATTGGTAGAAAAAAAGCGTGGCTTTTTACCGGTTTTGGTAACAAATGAGGTGTCGATTCTGGTAATTTTGCCTTAAGCTTAGATAGGGCGTCTTTTTTTTTCACTCAAGACTATTGGGTATGAGGCTTTTTCATAATTATCGACAAGACCCTTCACATCGACTTTAACATCGGCCTGAACTAGGAAACTAATCATAAGGCAGGTTTAAAACAGGGTGTTGATTTAAAAGTCAGGCCTTAAATAAGGAATCGAATTTCTGGTTAGGTCATAAATAGGGAATTTAAAAATGTCCATTTTTTTTGAAGTAGCGTTGAGGGTTTAGGGGAACGACCCGCACACCCTTACCAAACATTTCTGGGAGTACCCCCGTTAGGGGTTATTTAAACTATTCGATGACGGTAACGGAATAAAATGGCACTAAAACTCACCTTCAGGGTAATGTTTGAGAACTTTGTTGAGGTCTGCTCTGTCAAGAAGAAAGATGACACACGGAGTGGCAGCACGAACAGACGCTGATCGTGGAAGATCATACACCATACTCACCTAAAAACAATGACAGAAATTTAACAGACATCTCACAAAATAACTATGACTGGGTTTAAGTTGAAATCTAGCCAAGCCTAAAGGCGGAGCTCTTGGGCCAGCCCGATTAAGGTGGCTTGAAATGGTGTTATGGCGCGCGCAGCCTGGATTTTAAGAGCGCGCGTGTACGTTATAAAAATCCAAGAAAGCCTTCGAAGCAATGTAAAAAATTTGGCGTTTGTGGTGTATTTTCGCCTTCTTTCGAGCGCTGCCTTAAAGCTCGTGGGCAGACGTTTTTTATATAGTTTTGCTTCCATTATGTTTGCGTCACGTCCACTCACAGCGACCGAGAAAAATTTCACAACAACGATCGCAGCTTTCCTCGCAGAGTCCCTCGCGGATTTACGTGGTTAGATGGAGTTGTTTATTCGTTTGTTTTGGGCAGCATTCGTACAGAGTATGTTGGAGAGGGATAGTCCAGTGAAATGAAAATTGCAGGTAGATGGATAAAACACCCAAAACACAGCCCATGAAGCTCGACAGTCGAAATTCATGACACGTTTAGTCGCGCTTCGTCCTTTGGAAAAATTCCAAAGCTAAAACAAAACAAAATGATTCAGCAGTTAATCTACCGTGAAAAGAAAACTTTAGTTTGATGGGGACGAGAAAAGAGAGGTAAAGCACTAGCGAAGAACGCGAAGTTCTTCGGTGAGATTAGCTTAAGAATTACTTGTTTCGTTTACTTTTCAATTTTCAACCGCATTCTTAAGGCCGGCCATGCGAGGTTCGAAATCGAACGAAACCATGAGGCATGTCGTGGAAGAACAGCTGTGCGGTTCCCTGCCAACAGATCACACATCTGTTGTGTGGTGCTGGCGCCTGAAAGGGTGCTTCGCACCCTCCTCGGCAGTTCAGGGAAGACTACATAGAGCTTTTTGTCCTGTTTCTGTCCGAAGGCTATGTCATGCTGATGAGGCCTAACAAGTCCGAAACAGTCGCCATTACTGCCCGGATGATATTGCCGAGCGCATGCGTAAGGTAATGACCAGACCGTGGGTTAGTGTTTGAGTGAGTCACTTGCTTTTATTGCTTACTTCTGATATCTAACGTAGACAAATCCTGAGAAAAATATGAGTGACCACTGTGAATCAACTAGCTCTTACTCATTTCCCTTTTCTAGCACCCAAGCTCCTGGGCGCACCGCAAGGCTCTTAAACTCGATCTGACCACCCTTAAATCACAAATGCAAATTTCCCACATTAGACTTTTCGGCTGTAGATGTTCGGTTAGGACCTTAATAAAAGTGTTTTATAATATGTACTTACTTCACCGAACAGTTTTCCTTCATGCAGAGTCACTAACACTGTGCTTCCATTTTCACATAGAATCTGTAGGTTGAAGATAACCAATCAATATAACTCTCATTTAGATAACGTCCGAAACCAGCTAATATATAATCGTATTGGCTCTGGTAAATTGTTTTATGTACACAATGAGCCCAGAATCGAAGAGAACAGGTCACGGAGTGAAAACAAGATCTAAAAGCGACTCGCTCACATTCTCCTGTCCTTCTCGTGGAGTTTTGATTGTTCCTTATTTTTGACCGGCCCGGGCGATTTCGGTGACCAAGTTTACTTGAACTAAGTTTTCACTGGCTAGTGCTCTCGCACCCGGATCGAGCGGTCCTGGTTCGAGCCCTAGCTGGAGGCACTGTATGTGCTAACAGGCAGGAGACTAACCTTTCACACTACCTCTCTTCGCCCAAGCGTGTCAATGGGTACCAGCTGACTCAGTGGTGCAGGGGAACCATGTAATGGATTAGCATACCATCCAGGGAAGGGTAAAATTACTCTTAGTCGTTGCTTTATGTTAGAGAAATTAGAGATTTGCATCAGCCTAATGGCTCGCATGTAGACTTAGAGCCCGTTTACACGGTCCGCACAAATGTTTGCACGGACAAAACCTTGCACGGTTCCACCTAGCGTTTAAACGGGACCGGCGAAACAGAACGGATTTTTGAACGGCTAAGTGTGCAAGTTTGGGACCTGAAAAAAAGCATGCATCATTATTTTGCCGGATTAGCAAAACTGCAATTGAATATTGTTTCCGTTTTTTATCCTGCTTTTCCTGTTTTGCAGTCTGAAACTACAATTGTAGCAACAAATTAATTTCTTCATCAGACCACGTCAAGTGTTTGTATGCTGCCACATTTGTTTTGCCGCATACTAGTCGTAATGCATCCGCAGCAACATCATTGACTTAAAACATTAGCGATAACCAATCACCACAGCGAGGTAAGAGAGCCATTACAATGTCGCGACTTGTTTAAAATTTGCACAGATCCATCCGTGTAAACATCACTGCAATCTGTAGCAGAGTTCGCACGGATCCATATAAACATACGGTCCAGGAACAAACTTCGTCCGTACAAAAATTTGTTTGGCCCCGTGTAAACGGCGCCTTAAACAACAACCCCATCTACCCGTTTGTTGTTAGGTTTGTTGCAACTACCCTTATAAAACTTTTCTTTTGATTTCACGACCCTGAAATGAAACCGTTTTGTTTATGCAAGAGTAACAAAAATTTTGCTGAAAAACAACAAAGTAAAGGTAACAAACTGAATGTTGCGTATTTTCGGATTGAGCTACCCGGAATCAGTGTTTCCGGACCTTTGATCATTTATACCAGCAGCTTTCTTTGTTTCAGACTTATTCACGGGTTTAAAGTGAACTAAATAAAGATGTAGCATAAAGACAAGCCAACCTCTGCTCGGCCGTGGTGAATGTAGAACATGTGATGTCCAATGTCTCCCTTGCTCGCTATCATCTGATTTGGCATATAGAACACGGGGCGTATAACCATAGAGAGCATGCGCTTAAAACCTGGATTCACACCTCTGAACAAAGAAGCCTGCAGTGTTCAAGGAATGATAAAACAAAGTCTACCTGTACACCATCAATTAAATATTTGCATCGTGAGATCAAATTCAGTCAATTGCGTATAAAGTTTATCGCATACCTTTTCCAAAACCTTTTTGTTCATCATAAAAGATAGTTCAGCTTGGAACGTCAGCGGTAACTCATTGAACATGCCTACTCCACT
>JAHPZR010027629.1:0-15520 GCA_019787425.1 Platygyra sinensis
GTAAAACTTGTGTCATGAAAAACTACAGACAATTTTATTCACCATTTTTTTTCAACAACATCAAATCTCGGTGAGCCGTCATTTAAAAATTTTGGAAATAAACTGTAGTTTAATGATTAATTACTCGAAAACTGAGAACTCCCGACCATTCAATGGAAAAAATGGCGCTAAAATTTTAGCGATCGCGAAAAAAAGGAGATTTTACGACCAGGGAAATTACTCCAAGTTGATTTCTCGCCAATAACTCACAAATTTCGGACGGAAATTTTCTTTGAAACGGCCTGACTTTTAATACAATAGAGCAATACTTCCGATATGAAAAGAACCCTACTTTGCATGAAATAACCAGCTGCCTACAGAGCATTTCAGGCTAGAATATCAATTAGGAACGTGGAATATCGGTTCGCTCCGAGGAACTGTTCATAAATTTTTGCATTCAAAACTAAACCTTAACCAGCCTATACTTCAATAAAAATACTTAACAGGTAATTCTTTGGCCCCAGACTTACCAATGAGCGGCAAACGGCCGGCACAGATCTAAATGAAACGGCAGATTTTTAAGCTCACGAAGACGAACGGAGGCTTCCACATAGACAAACAGTAACCATAGGCTAACCGTTGGTAGGCATAAACCACGGTCTGAAAATATCAAAACAGTCTATTATTAGACCAAAGGATGAGGAGATTTTCAGTTGTGTTTTTTTAAAACATAGAGACGAAAATCTATCGCGGGTAAAATCTATTTTCCCGGAAAATTCACCGAATTCGAAGTTTATATCTGATCCACCAGCAGTCTGGCGAAATGTAAACATTGAAATCTTCGTTGTGTGAATTCAACTTAAAACTATTATGCCCGCCTCTAGCGGCTCTAATCTGCTAAAAATAATCGCTATGGAATTACCTGTATGCCAGACGAATTGAACCCAAACATAAGTGCTAGCAGCAAAGAACAACCAGTGAACAGGTAAAAACATCAAACATACTAAGTCTGAACAGAAAGCCAGCGTGAGGAAGAGCAGAGAGAAGGCCTGGAAAATAAAATAACGGCGAAAATAAACGGCCAGAACAGAATTGCGGATGCTTAGACAATTTTCAGGGCAAACCGCAGTTATGATAGCAACCTTGGGATCAGTCAAAGGGCCAATGAACGACCAGTAAAGAGTGATTTACGGTAAATTCACTTACCAAACCTTGGTACTTGAATGAGTCGTATGCGCTCCGCAACAGTAGCCAAAAAGGCCAAAGATATTCAAAGCGAAACTCCAAAAGGAAGTCCGCGGTCAACACCATAATCCATACTAAGAAAAATCTGACGTACAGAAATACACTAAAAGGAATAAAAATTTCGAACAGGTTAAAAAAGCGACGTTATATCTGAAGTAATATGAAATGTGAGGGGAACTGAAGTGGCCAGAGGCCTAACGACCCGATACAACAACACTTCGACTTTTACCTTCCATAAATCGATTCTGTGATGCGAGAACGTTTTAAAGGCCTTCTGAGTTTTGAAGGATCAATACTTCTTCTCTTCATTTCGACGTGTGGCTCATCGAATGTGGTTTTCCGAACGCGTGAATATGGAAAATATAAAATTAGTCAGTGAGGAAAACGGACAACTAAAACTGATTTCCCTAAGTAATCGCTCATTGCGCTTGCGTGAGATGACGTCACACGGCGGCCATGACATAGCGGCCATTCCCTCGCTCCCGCCCCTCGGTTCAATAAATAACACCTGGGAGCTCTTCGAAAAATATATTTCCAATCAAACCTGTGAAAATAAAACTTGGGTCTCAAGTTCTTTGCTTTCTTAAGGAGGAATGAACTTCCAAGTCACTAAAGAAAGAAAGAGAGCTTTGTCTGAACTGAATTCCACTCTTCCGTGACTTATCTTCAATAATCAATGAGTCTATCCTGAATATACTGTATCGACTGCCTGAATGGTGACAAGAAGTAATCAATACTGTATTTCTCTTGGATCTATCTTTGCACCCCTAACATTATATTGCTCTGCAATTAAAATTCGTGCAATTATCATAGAACCCCCCCTCCAAAAAAATATTGAAATTTAAAAAAAAAAAATTAAAAAATACAAAGATAAGAACAATTTTCAAGTTGGTATCGAAAAAAACATAAAGGAGAGGGGGTGAACCAGCTCAATGGGGGAGGGGGTGTTTAATTACAGTCTTATTCATACAGTGAACCTCTTTAGGCCCTTAACGAGTGGAGACCCTTGCGATGAGGAGAGGTGTCTGTCAAATGAAGTCAGGTTTTCCGTAAAAATCAATTAAATCTTTACAATCAATAGGAATGTTTTAAAGAGTTAACGCGCAGCACGAGTTAATCTCGAGCGCGAATTCAGACCATGTGAGTTTTAGTCACGCGTCGAGTTCAACTCGGCGGTCTGATTTTGTTTGTTCGTTTGTTTTCCTCGGTTACATTAGGCTGTTAGCTCAATAAGGAGCGTTGTAATGGGTAAAGGGATTCAGAGCACAGAGAGTCTTGTTTGGTTACCTTGAGTAGTTCTTAGGTCAGCCTAAATCGCGCTCTGGTTATTAAAAACTGAGTTCTAACTTGACTCTATGACCGTAAGGTTTTCACCTAAGCTAACCGGAGCGCGATCTGGTAAACAAAAGGGTCGCTTATTTAAGGGTTCGCTTATTTAAAGTCGCTTATTTAAAGTCGGACAAAGTCATGTATGTCGTTCAAGCGGTTGGAAGATAAATGGCCACCGGTGGGGAAGTACTTTTATAACAGAGATACTGATTGATTACAAGCTGAGTCAGACGCTTATAGATCTATGCCAAAGCTGTTTCTTTCAAGGTGAAATGGCAATTACGTACATCTCTCTGAAAATCATTGATGGCAGACCCCGGGGGGGGGGGGCTACTTAACAAAGTTTAATACGGGGAGGCTCCGCCCCGAGGTCCAACCCCTTACCCTTTTATATACCATTTTGGCAGAAAAGGTACCCCTTTTGTATCGACTTTTACTGAAAAAAGCTACCCCTTTCCCATACCTTCTTTAGGAAGTCTTGTTCTCAATCTCATGTAGTGCTTAATAAATAAACTGATACAGCCGTAAGGGGCGTCTATTCGTAATGTTATAATTAAAGGCCCTTTTAAATGCCTAAGTGACCGATTTCCCTACCCTTTTATATACCTCAACTTGTGAAATCCCTACCCTTTTATATACCTGAAGCCTGAAAAAGGTACCCCTTTCGGGCGGAGCCTCCCCGTATAGGCCATTGTAAGGAGTACCCCCCCCCCCCCCCCGGGGCGGCAGACAGCAACGTTGAAGAACAGAAACTCATGTAGAACAACCTTCTTTACGCCTGAAAGAGAAAGGGAGAGGGGTGTGGGGGGGGGGGGGAGGGGTAGCGTGCAATCTGCATCCCTCTAATGAAATAGATGTAACTTTGCATAGAGTATCCTGGTAACATACTGACAAGAACAATCAGTATCTCAGTAGTCTTTAAGCAAGAAAGGGAAAGAGAAGAAATTGTTAACAAACTTTCTGTCTATGCTCGTGCATGCGTACTTGATGTGCCACGTCAGTTCTCTAAATCTGGATTATGAAATGGAAAAAGTGATAACATGTACAAGCCGCGGTCATAATTAATGCAAGCCGTGAAAGCCAAAACACCCCACTTTTGCCAAAATTTACTGGCAGCATACATGCAATGTAATCGTTCTTACTTATAAAATCAAGGTGGTCACAATACTGTTGACTTCTTCCTCTTCCAGAACTGAAGGAGCGTTTTCACATGACATTGTGGCGGCCATGTTGATCTTCCCCCTGAAGCAGTTGGCCTGCAGAACAGGAGTATTAGCGGAGCAGGGCGTGAAATGCGATACACGAACGTTGAGGTCGGACACGCGCTACACGCTCTTGTATTGCATCTCGTGCTCTGTCCCGCTAATTTGCCTGTTCAACAGGCTACCAACTGAAATAGTGAAACTTCTGTCCTTTGGCCCGAAAATGAGTTCTTTTTCTATTAAAAATAGATCTGAACGTTTGGTAACACTAACGTATGACCACAAGACGCTCTATTGGTGGGCTTATCAGGGAGGACTCCCATTTGAAAAGATTGGGGATGATGGTACCCTCTTATAGGGGCTTTTCATGTATGTGCGGCCCTAACATGCCTAAGGGGTAGGGTTGTTTTGGCTGTTTTGGTCGTAGATAGGGTATAGTTTAAGCACTCTAGTCTTGAATAGACCCTTCTCCAAATGGCGGCCGAAAATTCAAATAAGTTAAATTAGCTAAAATTAAAAACCTATACCAGCACTAGAAAGAGCACCTTCACTATAGTAACCCTGCAAAGTTTCAGCATTTCAGGTGTACTATAAGCTGAGAAAATGTCAGTTGAAAATTGAAAAATTTACAGACGTTTGTATGACTGGGGGTATGAATGCATACCCCCAGTCATACAAACGTCTGTAAATTTTTCAATTTTCAACTGACTGGGAAGGGGTTTGTAAAGTGGGCTGTACACCCCCACCCAACATTTTCGAGAGTACTCACTGGGCCAACCTGTACTCATGCAGTAATGTTTACTTTGCCTTTGGCGAATGATTGTTAAATGTTTCCCAACACCCTAAAAATTTATAGAATTATGTTGCTTTTTGTATCAATCAAACAAAAAATAACTCAAGTAAACTACTCTCGATTTGCCTTCCGTCTGATGCAAAATTTTCCCCCATCCTGCATGTTCAGCCAAATTCGGTTCTCCGTCACGAATTTGACATTTTGAACTGTCCAAACCCTGAGAACATGGCGGGGTCAATAAGCACTTAATGACTGGCCACAAGGGAAACAAAACTGACTGTTTCCCGAGGGGCCAGTCATTAAGTGTTTTGTTATACCTCCCGACTCAAATATAGAAAAAGCTCCGAAAAAAATGATTCGCTTGCCGCCATTGCTTACACTGGCCGCACTCGCAAAATTGAGCGGCTGCCAAAACCAACCTGTCCTATCGAAAAATCACGATAACAATCTTTTTCTTTGCAGCTAACAAAAAATATAGACAGCATTTAAGTTGCTTTGACGTCTTCTAATGCTTAACTAGAGCATTTTGAGTTTGATCAGGAGCAGCATATTTTGTTGTAAATTACACAAATACTTTCCTACCTGGGGACGGCGATCGACGAGCGAGTTGATGAACGTGCACGTGGGCAACCCATTTTTGGCGCCAAACTAAAAGCCGGGACTAAAAGCTTGGAGACACAAAACGTTCATATTTTCCCTTTTGCTAATCTGCACAATATGTTTTTGCGACCATAAATCCCTTTTCTTGAATAATGAATGCCGTCTCTAATGAGAAACGTTGTCCTACTTCAGTGGCTTTTCAACATCAGGCCTACTGGTACACAAATTTCCCGCGGTTTCAAGGTGCACAACTTGATCACGTGCGAGTCCAAAGTTCAAGGTGTTGTTTCCCTAGGGCGTCATTGAGTTTTGTTCGCCCTACGGCGTCATTGAGTTTTGACCAATGGCACGTGACACGTTCTCCTCCAATCAGGAAACGTATTTGAGTTGGGAGGTATAACAATAAGGCCTTGTTGCGATAATTTTCGAACCAATTCTAGCACAAATCCAAGAAAGACTGAAAAAAGCTGACAACTCAAAGAAACTGATCGGCATGACAAGCGCCGGGTTAATATCGACTCTGCATGTATCATTTGATAGCTCTACCTCACGGAAAGAAAAATCAACAGGCATGACAGAAAACTATAATGTTTTACGCCTACTAAAGTGGCTTGAGGATCTTTTGCAAATGGACTCCGGGAGCCGGATATTATTCGTCATTCTTATTAGTTACAGAGTTTTCTTCTTTGTCTGCGAGTTTTTGATGCATGTGCAGTGTCTTCATTGCTATTGAATTCTGGATTTAACCAGGCACTGGACTTGTGGACTCGTCATTTGTGTTGGCGACTGTTTTAACTGAACCTCTCTGAGCAAGTTCTTCGCCCTTCCCTATTTAATTTGTCCTCATTGAGATCAGGCTCAGTGATGACCGGGTTGTCCTGTTTGTTTTCTCCAACGTCTTTTTTGTCATCAATTGCTACCGCGTCATTTTGAATTGACAATGGTAAAGCTGTATAATCGTTTGCCCCCACCTCCTCTTCACTTTCAATTGATTCCAAGTCCAAACCGTCGTTCACTTTCTCAGCACTGTCACTTACCGAACGAGGTCCTGATAACAGCAGGACTCCAGCACATTATAGACAGGTAAACAGGCATAATACACAGTCCGTGAGGGAGACCGAGCACGACAATACCGAAGAACATTCGGAAGACCTCTGAAGCAGCGAAAGCTAGCACGATCATGCCGAGGAAGGTATTGAATCCTGCAGAACACAAACACGAAGAACAGACTATCAGTGAAGACTCTAACAAAAGTCACAGTATACTTTTAACAAACTAACAAAAGCTAACTGAATGTAGTTCTAGAAAACGTCGTATGCATATGTTAAGGACATAAAGCAAAAGAATAAACAACGATAAGAACAATATTTTATTGCGGTCTAAATACTTAAAAGACATTTGACAAGAAAATTACAATAACTAGGGAATATGTGTTTTAATTTAAGTCGATGCAGGGGAATAAATGAACCTTCCGGTTTCGAGTTATTCTCCTGCCCTTTAACTGCAAAACGCAGGGGCGGATCCAGGATTTTTCTTAGGAGGGGTGCACCTCTAAGGAATGACGTCACTGACCGATAAAGCGAAGACGAAGAAAAAGGCCTCCCCCTCGGATCCGCCACTGAAACGAAATAAGACCAAGGGAGTGAAAGAGATAAGTAAATAAAGGGCAAACATTAAAAGTAATTAATTAAGTGCCACCAGGAGGGTGATGGGCTCCTGGTGCCACTTTATATTTAAGTATCAGTGTATTTAGCACAAGATTTTCTAATAGGGGAACTACAAGCTATTACAGCGTGTTCAACAGAAATTAAGTTAAACCAAGTAAGGGGTTCAAAGTGATTAGTTTTACTCGTTCTGTTCTCATCTCGTTTAACTGTACGTTTACAAGGTTTACAATAACTGAGAGAGTTCTCGCGCAGCCATTAGTCAAGAGCCATGGCCGATGAAAGCCTAGAAAATGAAACAATGGAAATATCTGATCGATCTGTTAAGCATTCGTTAGATGTTAGTTCTGGAAAATTTGAAGTCTATGTTTAAAGTGTACAGCGTTTGTAGCGATAAATGTTTGTATCCCTTCACATGCACCCGTTCCCTAATAAATGAATTAAGTCTATGCTGAAAATGTATTGTACTGGTAACCCTAGAGAAATTAGGAAAACACCGACCCAAGTTTGAGTTTAAATTAAAAATTATATCAGGTTTCTACAATGCTAAATAAATATTCTCTCATTGGATAAAGAAGATAACGTACCTCCCTCTCACCAGAAAGGGGCTTGTGACAATAAACACCGCAAGGCCTGCGATTATCAGGTTCCTTATCTTCTCCGTTGATATTAGAACATAGTGTTCGAAGAATATGAACGATCGAGCAATTGGAAAGGCATCGAGTTTAGACTTTTCGGCGATGTCTTCTCGGAGAGTGAGCATGGTGTTTTTCTGGAAGGTGGAGCTGCCGTCACTCTTCATAAAACCGAGGACACGAGAAGCTTCCAGTTTTGTGCCGTCTTCTGAAAACTTCAGGTCTTGATTGAAATAGGTAAAGTTGGGTATGCGAAGGAATGCCTTCAACTCAGGCAAAAATCTAGGACCGGTGATGTTCTTCTTATACATCTTGGCATACTGAGTAAATGAGTTCATCCAAGATGATGACAATTCCTTTTTGAAATAAGTATTGTCTGTTACAATATTTGTCAGTTCGCTGATTTGTTCCTGGGTGGAGCCCAGCTCATAATCAACATCGCCATTTTCTCCAATGTTCACCGGAATGCACACATCAAAATTGTTCTCTTGAGCTGTCAAGAATCACTTCAAGTAGGTATCATCTTTTGCCAGGATTCGTCTATCAAACGCTTCTTCCACTTGGGTTACTCCGTAAATTCCAGCACCAAGCAGCAATAGCGAGAAGCATATGACCACACATTTCGTTACAGGATGAGTCAAGAACTTGCCCCACCACTTCATGACCCGATTTGATGTCTGCGGACGAGGTTCGTCCCAGGCTAGCACGCCCTCCTTTGGTTGAGGTGCAAAGCAGAATGGTAAACAATCTCTGCGGCCCAATTTGATTCTTTTCACTTGATATGACATAATGTCCACAAAGAATGTCACAACCATGAGAAATGAAAAAGTGACTGTCAACGCAGCGTAGATACAGAAATACCTGAAGAAAACAAAAAATGGCTTTTTAGTTCGGATAGACCTTGGATAGACATATAGGGAAACTAAAAAGACTGATCTGAGGTGGAATTCAATGAAACCTTGCCAACGTTTTATGTCAGATAAGTGGGTACAAATTATATAGCTGTCAATTTCAAGTGAACTGCCAAACATTAAAAGTAAGAACACCAAACGCCCAAGCAATTATGGTTAAATTGATTAGAACCGTACTACGAGTAATAGAATACATGAGGGAATGAAAATAACTGGAAATGTAGATTAAAAGGTGAACAAATTTCCAAAAGGTCCAATCCTGTTGGACGAAATTTTTAACATGCGTTTAAGGGAATTGTTGCAAGATGACATTTCTCTTAAGAAAGTTGCATCGTCTAGTACTATTACGTAACAACTGTGACATTGCCGCCAATATAGCTAAGATTTAATCTCTCAAAAGACGAAAGAGATTTTTTTAGTGTAAAGGCAGTGAGTAAGCTATTGCAGTTTTCTCGTCCTGCATAATCCTGGCTTTAGCTTAAAGACGCAACTTCAAGACCGTTCTATTAATGAGTGCAAAAGTTGTGTTGGCAATGAAGAACGAATCAGGGAGGCATTTAATTCTCCACAATTTAATCTGCTTACCTTATCGCTGGAAACGAGGTAGACGTGCCCACTGCGAACACTACTTAGTCGGTCACTGTTGTCATGGTAACAGTTGCTCCCGAATGTTTCATGACAGCCTTAATTGTTTCGGTCTTTGACAGTTCCCGTGGCTGTCGATCAAGCTCATCCACCATGATGAACATGTTGTCGATGCCGATTCCCAGAACCAAGAATGGCAAGACTCCAACGATGCTGACAAATGGTACTCGAAACCACATGGAGAGACCAAGGCCAGCCAAAATCCCCAGGGCCACTGCAAACACTCCTGCATTAGCGAGCAAAGAATGACCGGTCAGCGGGTTCAAGAACTTACCCAGCATGAAACAAGCGAAGGTGATCATGAGAGTAAAGGTGATTGACACCCAGCTGACGTCAGATCCGCTGCTCTCAGCGATGGCATCGTCCAGGCTTCTCTCACTTGAGTAGTGGACTTCAAAACAGCTAATTTTGCCAACTAAAGAGGCCACTTTGTCGATGAAAGTCTTCTCCCAGTCGATAATCCTTTCATTTGTTTCGTCGTCACTAGGGTCATTGATGAAGTACACCATTTGCAGTGCTTTTGCCCCGGTTATGCTTCCACCTTCTCGCTTGGCATCACCAAACATGCGGTTGAAGTTGTACCAGAAGGGACGTCCATTTCTTATTAGCGCCATGCTGTTGTACGCTTTGTCCAGCTCGTGTTGAACCTCCTGGACGTCTTTACCGTCTAAATTACTTTCATTGAATTCATTGAAATTCCAGGGCGTTAACCATCATGCATTGGTCTGGTGACTTGGGTTTGTTTCCTGACAGGGTGACACAGAAGTCGGAATAAGATTCCAATCCAATGACTGTCGTGAGCTTCAAAGGCCTGCTTGAGACACTCAGGAGCAAGAACGTTGGGATGATCAGAAGACGCCACCAAAAGGACGATTTCCATTCGAATCTTAACTCTGAAGTATTTCTCAGCGGTGTCTAAAGGTCGGCACACACGATGGGACTAGTCCCTGCAACAAGTCGCAAGGACTGTAGTTGCATCGTGTGAACTGGCAACTAGTCCCTGGGACTAGTCGCAGGGACTAGTCGCATCGTGTGAACTGCTTCAAAATCTAGTTGCAGGGACCAACTTTAGTCCCTGCGACTAGTCCCACGAATTCGAACCAGTTTGAATTCGTGGGACTAGTCGCAGGGACCAAAATTTGGTCTCTGCGACTAGATTTTGTGGCAAAAATAGCCAGTTCACACTATGCGACTAGTCCCTGCGACTTGTTGCAGGGACTAGTCGCGGGGACTAGTCCCATCGTGTGTGCCGACCTTAAATTTCGATGGACCTGCTCCTTTGAGGGATGTAAAGTTTTACAGTCCTTGTTTCTGATTGAAACCAAACAAATCCAACCGAGCACACGCTGACGAACACAAGACATACTTGGATTGTTATGAGAGGATGTTTGGCGATTCCTTCACCATACCAAGCGAAGAATCGCTCTAAAAGGCGCAGATACCAGCTGCAGAAAGATGACTACACAAGGCATGGATTGAATCGGCGTACAGACAGCAACAGCTGAAATCACAAACATTCTACATGAGAAAGGTATTTTTAAGATTAAAATTAAAAAAACACAAATCTGAAAACTGGTATTATACATGGATAAACTCTGAGAAAGAGAGATATTTGAAAAAACAGAATCCATCAGAGGGTAGTCCAATAGGGCGTTAACTACCTGTCCATTAGTAGAAAGGTACTGGTTAGTTGAGACCTTTGGTGCTCAGGAAGAAAGGATCCAACATTTTGTAATTTTTTTGTCTTCTCTTTCTTTAAGGTGATAAGTAATTAAAGATCTCTCATAGATTTCGGAAAACAGTTTGCCAAGTTCCATGCATGCCTAGTAGTGTTTTTCATAAATTACATTAAATGAGTTCATGCCGATTACCTAATGGTGGAATTTTTTGCATCCCTGCACTCACAGAAACCTTGCCAGCTTCTAACTACATTTATTAGTGTTCCTTTAGTTCGTCAGTTTGGGTAATGTTGACCAATGTGAAGCCCCCTCTCTCATTTTTTCGCTTTTTTGCCGTTTCTTAAGCTACCCCAAATTACTGAACTGAACGCCTGGTAAAGGCTATGGCCGGCAGAGCTCTGCCGGACAGCTAGGCTTGACCGGCAGAGCTTCCATCAGTTCACCTGAAAAACCGTTTGAGATCTTCTATTCATGTAAGACATAAAACCCTTGTTCAATTATAGAAGATTCTTTCTTTTGGGTTACAATACAATACAAATTGGCAGTCAAACCATTCCAATTGAGACTTCTTTTTTTGGCTCGGCGTATGAAAAATTTGTGTGTTTCCGTTCGTTTGTAATCAAATTCTCAAATGAAAACTTCAACAGCAATCATGATGTGGCTATGATTATGCTTTCTACTGTTTATCGGTTCATTAAGCTCGAAACACTGGGCGGAAATGAAGCTTGTAACAGATCCGGGGGCGATCTGGCAATTGCTATAAAACTAATGAGCCTTGCCAGTCTTTCCAAAACTGACTGGGCCAGAAAGGTCCGTAAATTGTAGCTCGTAAGCAAATGATTGATAAATTCACGTTGTTCCGTCAAAGGTGAAAACGATATCGGAATATTTTAGTGCAATAAAAGACGAAAGTCCTGAGAAGGATCTATACAATGGGTGACCACAAGGTGATTTCGCTTTCAATTGACAAATTCAGTTGAAACACAGACGTAACGGATCCTGCTGGATAGAACCAATTTGCTGCATAAGCTGTTGAAAATTTAGGTGAAGCTCTTATTAAAAGCAAAGTGAACGTTTCACTCATTGAGATCATCATTGAGATCATCAAACACTAAATAAGAACTTTTTTCCTAGGCTTGAATAAAGATTATGCTCCATAGAAAACAGGATGGGTTGGAAGTGTTACACAACATTCTTGTTTTTCATCATTCTTCATTTCGTCTTTTTTAAAGCTTTTGTATCTAACCAAACAATTATGGATTATGGATTGCTTGTTCTCAAGGGACTCTTCTAGGCTTGAATAAATGAATGGATGAAGAGACCAGAAGCGATTTACATCACATGCTTACATCGCGCACACTCTTCGATCGCAGTCCGTTTTCCCTCCAGAACAAAGAGGAACAACCATTGCTACCATACCGTTCGTTCGCAATGGGAAGATTGGCGCTGCGTAATTTTCATTGACCTCTACATATAAGATCGCCTCAGTTTTGTTGCAGTGACGATCGGCAATGATATTATTAATACAATTTCACCTTAAATCATGTAGAATTTTGTGCGATGTAGACAATTCTGGGTGAAAGTTTAATTTTCTAGATCTTCTTTAATACAAGAATTAACATTTTATCCTGGGAAAAATTAAATATGATGAGATTTTTCAAGTATTCCCGAGAAGCGCAGAGTCAGCTGTAGCCTTAGTGGTATCTTTGCAGGTAAAGGACTCAGTTTTGGGCATTTTATGCAATCGATCGATTAGGTTGTTTCGGGAAAACGCGCTGCAGTTAACGTTTTTTAAAATACTTCAGTACTCGCAGTACTTGGCAGTCAATATCAGGGAGTTTAAGCAAATCGCTACGGTTGGCGCTGCCGGAAGTAAATTTCCCTGAAAATGTGACACAGCGCATGTACGTGGGTTGCATCAGGGGGGGAAAAAGGAAATTACCTGTTCGTCCTAGCAAGGCGGATAAGGGCCATCGTTCTTTGCGCGAAGCCATTTGATTGTGAGAAACTAAATATAAGAGATTTTAAACTCCTTAGTTCATATTTCCGACATCTTTGTATTTCGCTTTGCTAAAATTTGGCTGACCACCGAGACGTACTCTCCCCAGACCTTTTCAGTCACGACAGCCGTAGTAGCACCAACCGTAGTGATCTGCTTAAACAAAATTTTCATTTTTGGATGGGGGAGATATTGAGCAGATTACAAGCGACTTCGAGGAAGCTTTTCAGTAGGACTTAAATGGCAATGTACTAATTGAACCCGCTCGTCCCTGGTCACTACTGGTGATTGCCTGTTGGTCAAATAACACTCAGGTCTTACAATACGTGGGAATTAAAATCAACCGTTAAATCTCCTAAAATAATAATCGGTAGATCACTCGTGGATACCTCTTCAAGTCGCTGCTCGTTTCCACGACCTCTTAGGCCGCGTTGGAGTGGATTGGATAGCCAGATTGGATGCTCCTTGTAGCATGTGTAGTCATTGACAAAACGTCGACAAAAGTTTCTTTTATGGCCCAAGGAATGAAACAGTTGAACGCTTGTCACTCGAAAAAAACAGCCAGGAAGAATCATTAGAAATCTTAGCTTAAGAGGTTGTTTTACCGACTAGTTATCGAAGAAGCACATAAAGGTAACCATTTATTGCTTTCTTCGAACACAACGTGACGCGAACTGAATAAGGAATCGAAATACTTCAAATGTTGTCATTAAAAACAGAAACTGAAATATGTGTTCCACGAGAGTGTTGTGGTTGGACGACATGCTGCAATACTGATATATACTGATATTCATGAATTCAGCCCACTTAAGTCCGTGTAATTAAAATGGTAATACACGAGTAGCGTATCAAAAGGCGTACACATAACAGCAATTTTGAGCTCATTACTCCTAAAGGATTAGAATTTCAATATCAATATGTCTAAGACTCGAATACAGTAGCCCTGAAATCTTGTGGAAATCGAATCTTAGCGTGGCTCTGAGGCTGGAACGAACAAAAAAGTTCTTTTGTTTTAGCTCTTAGCCTTAACGCCAGGTCAGAATATCAAAATCAACACTTTCTAAATCCATGTCGCTTTGAATAAACCAGTTGATCGGCCAATAAAGACATAAAACTAACAAACTTTTTCTCCGATTGTCAAGGGCACCTGGAGCTTTTAATCCCCTCGGATTTTCTCGGGAGAATTGTCACTTCGGGTCTTCGCGATGCGAGACATTTAGAACTTTTTGGCGTACTCATGATCTTCAGCGGAGTCTATCTGGAAGTACCTCAAAGGAATGCGGGGTGGATAGATCCGCATTCCTTACACATTTCTGTTTTAGGCTGCCAGGGGATCAACGCATGCAAAGCAATAGGTTTGATAGGTGTCAAAATCCGCACCGGAGCTGTCAAAAATAATTTTGGTCACCTGAATCACAGTGACGGCGGCGCGCGAAGATAGATCCATATCATTTAGTCTACGTTGCCGCTACAAATCCGCCAAACAAATTAAGCGGCAAGCCTTTACCGACATGTTGACAAATGCAAATTTTGCACTTTATGAACTCTTTGGAGAGAAAATATTTTTTGAAATTATGCGATTAGAAACAATACATATCTAACCGTACAAAAATTTCGCAGTTTCATGACTGAGATAGGCACATCTGAGCGGATCGGAATCCTAAATCCTCGAATTTGATTGGCTAATCACGCGCTCGTGACCGGTCTAGCTTTTCCCGATTCCAGGCCTGTCACGATTCGGTATCTAAATTTCACGTTTAAAAGTTAGCGGTAATTGTCAATCTTTTGCCTTTTTTAAACTTCCAATGACGATAAGTCATCTCAAGCTTACCTCAAGGAAAGTCACTGTAAGTAAATTCAATTGAGTATTTTAAAGTTGTGAGTGTTTGCTTGGTTGTTTGTAAATTGACGTTGTAATGGCGGGTAATCCTGTGTCTCTCTCACCGTTTCTGTCTGCCTTACTACTGATAGTTGCTCTATTTAGGAGGATTCTGTGGAATACACTTAATCAACCAATTTCCTCGCTTTCTGCTTTTCAATTTAGGTTATAAAAACCTGGTTTCTACTGATTTAATAGCAACGACTGGCAAAAATTGTTTTTGCAGTAAAACTTCAAACTTTGCACGACGTTTCACACCGGAAAAAATTTTAGGGAACTTAGCTGGTGAAATAAATGCAACTTACATCAAATAGTTCTTTTTCTAGTATCTGAGTTACTCGCTCGTTGCGAAGATTTTTACAAACATCGTTATTAGATGGTGGGCAAGTCGATTCAATGACAAAGCTGTATAAACAAACCCAATTGAAAATAAGAAAACCAATTTACTACAGGAAAAAATAAACATGTTATTTGCCGGCTTGGAGTCGGTCCGTAATTAGTAAAAACTGTGACCTCGGGCTTGAAAATACTGCCCTCGGCCTGCGGCCTCGACAGCATTTTCATGCATGCAAGCCCTCGGTCACCGTTTTTCACTATACGGACTTCCCAGCCGGCAAATAACACTGATCTATACAGTATATTGTAGAAGGGACAAAAACTTCGCCGTTTAATAACTACGAAATATTCTGTCTGTATAATAGAAAAGAGCATAAACTTGAACTTCGCAATTTAATAACTGCGAAATATAATTAAATGCAACATTTTTATTAACATTATATCTCTTTGCCAACATGTTGACAAATAAAAAATTTCGCACTTAATGACCTCTACAGAGAGAGAGAATATTTTTCGAAATTATATGACTCGATAAATTACATATCTACCCGAACAAAATTTCGCAGTTTCATAACTGAAAAATATTTTCTCTTTATTATAGAAGGGACCAAAATCTTCGCCGTT
>JAHPZR010027633.1:0-20662 GCA_019787425.1 Platygyra sinensis
TTCAAAATTTAGTTGATTGCAGGGACCAACTTTAGTCCCTGCGACTAGTCCCACGAATTCGAACCAGTTTGAATTCGTGGGACTAGTCGCAGGGACCCAATTTTGGTCCCTGCGACAAGATCACGATGCGACTAGTCCCTGCGACTTGTTGCAGGGACTAGTCGCGGGGACTAGTCCCATCGTGTGTGCCGACCTTAAATCTTCGATGGACCTGCTGCTTTGAGGGATGTAAAGTTTTACAGTCCTTGTTTCTGATTGAAACCAAACAAATCCAACCGAGCACACGCTGACGAACACAAGACATACTTGGATTGTTATGAGAGGATGTTTGACGATTCCTTCACCATACCAGCGAAGAATCGCTCTAAAAGGCGCAGATACCAGCTGCAGAAAGATGACCACACAAGGCGTGGACAGCAACAGCTGAAATCACAAACATTCTACATGAGAAAGGTATTTTTAAGATTAAAATAAAAAAAACACCAATCTGAAAACTGGTACATGGATAAACTCTGAGAAAGAGAGAGATTTGAAGGAACAGAATTCATCAGAGTGTAGTCCAATAGGGCGTTAAATACCTGTCTATTAGTAGAAAGGTATTGGTTAGTTGAGACCTTTGGTGCTCAGGAAGAAAGGATCGAACATTTTGCAATTTTTTTGTCTTCTGTTCCTTTAAGGTGATAAGTAATTAAAGATCTCTCATAGATTTCGGAAAACAGTTTGCAAAGTTCCATGCATGCCTAGTAGTGTTTTTCATAAATTACATTAAATGAGTTCATGCCGATTACCTAATGGTGGAATTTTTTTAATCCCTGCACTCACAGGAACCTTGCCGGCTTCTCACTACATTTATTAGTGTTCCTTTAGTTCATCAGTTTGGGTAATGTTGACCAATGTGAGGCCCCCTCTCTCATTTTTTCGCTTTTTTGCCGTTTCTTAAGCTACCCCAAATTAACTGAACGCCTGGTAAAGGTTATGGCCGGCAGAGCTCTGGCGGACAGCTAGGCTTGACCGGCAGTCCTTCCATCAGTTCACCTGAAAAACCGTTTGAGATCTTCTATTCATGTAAGACATAAAACCCTTGTTCAATTAGAGAAGATTCTTTCTTTTGGGTTACAATACAATACAAATTGGCAGTCAAACCATTCCAATTGAGACTTCTTTTTTTGGCTCGGCGTATGAAAAATTTGTGTGTTTCCGTTCTTTTGTAATCAAATACTCAAATGAAAACTTCAACAGAAATCATGTGGCTATGATTATGCTTTCCACTGTTTATCGTTCATTAAGCTCGAAACACTCGGCGGAAATGAAGCTTGTAACAGATCCGGGGGCGATCTGGCAATTGCTATAAAACTAATGAGCCTTGCCAGTCTTTCCAAAACTGACTGGGCCAGAAAGGTCCGTAAATTGTAGCTCGTAAGCAAATGATTGATAAATTCACGTTGTTCCATCAAAGGTGAAAACGATATCGGAATATTTTAGTGCAATAAAAGACGAAAGTCCTGAGAAGGATCTATACAATGGGTGACCACAAGGTGATTTCGCTTTCAATTGACAAATTCAGTTGAAACACTGACGTAACGGATCCTGTTGAATTGAACCAATTTGCTGCATAAACTGTTGAAAATTTAGGTGAAGCTCTTATTAAAAGCAAAGTGAACGTTTCACTCATTGAGATCATCACTGCGATCATCAAACACTACATAAGAACTTTTTTTCCTAGGCTTGAATAAAGATTATGCTCCATAGAAAACAGGATGGGTTGGAAGTGTTACACAACATTCTTGTTTTTCATCATTCTTCATTTCGTCTTTTTTAAAGCTTTTGTATCTAACCAAACAATTATGGATTATGGATTGCTTGTTCTCAAGGGACTCTTCTAGGCTTGAATAAATGAATGGATGAAGAGACCAGAAGCGATTTACATCACACGCTTACATCGCGCACACTCTTCGATCGCAGAATAAACTTAGCCCTTGTCAGTCCGTTTACCCTCCAGAAACAAAGAGGAGCAACCATTGCTACCATACCGTTCGCAATGGGAAGATTGGCGCTGCGTAATTTTCTATGACCTCTGCATATATGATCGCCTCAGTTTTGCTGCAGTGACGATCGGCGATGATATTATTAATACAATTTTACCTTAAATCATGTAGAATTTTGTGCGATGTGGACAATCCTGGGTGAATGTTTAATTTTCTAGATCTTCTTTAATACAAGAATTAACATTTTATCCAGGGAAAAATTAAATATGATGAGATTTTTTTCAGTATTTCTGAGAAGCGCAGTGTCAGCTGTAGCCTTGGTGGTATCTTTGCAGGTAAAGGACTCGGTTTTGACATTTTATGCAATCAATCGATTAGGTTGTTTCGGGAAAACGCGCTGCAGTTAACGTTTTTTAAAATACTTCAGTACTCGCAGTACTTGGCAGTCAATATCAGGGAGTTCAAGGAAATCGCTACGGTTGGCGCTGATACGGCTGCCGGAAGTATATTTCCCTGAAAATGTGACACAGCGCATGTACGTGGGTTGCATCAGGGGGGGGGGGGGGGGGGAAGGAAATTACCTGTTCGTCCTAGCAAGGCGGATAAGGGCCATCGTTCTTTGCGCGAAGCCATTTGATTGTGAGAAACTAAATATAAGAGATTTTAAACTCCTTAGTTCATATTTCCGACATCTTAGTATTTCGCTTTGCTAAAATTTGGCTGACCACCGAGACGTACTCTCCCCAGACCTTTTCAGTCACGACAGCTGTAGTAGCACCAACCATAGTGATCTGCTTAAACAAAATTTTCATTTTTGGACGGGGGAGATATTGAGCAGATTACAAGCGACTTCGAGGAAGCTTTTCAGTAGGACTTAAATGGCATTGTACTAATTGAACCCGCTCGTCCCTGGTCACTACTGGTGATTGCCTGTTGGTCAAATAACACCCAGGTCTTACAATACGTGGGAATTAAAATCAACCGTTAAATCTCCTAAAATAATAATCGGTAGATCACCCGTGGATACCTCTTCAAGTCGCTGCTCGTTTCCACGACCTCTTCGGCCGCGTTGGAGTGGACTGGATAGCCAGATTGGATGTTCCTTGTAGCATGTGTAGTCATTGACAAAACGTCGACAAAAGTTTCTTTTTATGGCCCAAGGAATGAAACAGTTGAACGCTTGTCACTCGAAAAAACAGCCAGGAAGAATCATTAGAAATCTTAGCTTAAGAGGTTGTTTTACCGACTAGTTATCGAAGAAGCACATAAAGGTAACCATTTATCGCTTTCTTCGAACACAACGTGATGCGAACTGAATAAGGAATCGAAATACTTCAAATGTTGTCATTAAAAACAGAAACTGAAATATGTGTTCCACGAGTGTGTTGTGGTTGAACGACATGCTGCAGTACTGATATATACTGATATTCATGAATTCAGCCCTAAGTCCGTGTAATTAAAATGGTAATACACGAGTAGCGTATCAAAAGGCGTCCACATGACAGCAATTTTGAGCTCATTACTCCTAAAGGATTAGAATTTCAATATCAATATGTCTAAGACTCGAATACAGCAGCCCTGAAATCATGTGGAAATCAAATCTTAGCGTGGCTCTGAGGCTGGAACGAACAAAAAAGTTCTTTTGTTTTAGCTCTTAGCCTTAGCGCCAGGTCAGAATATCAACAGTAACACTTTCTAAATCCATGTCGCTTTGAATAAACCAGTTGATCGGCCAGTAAAAGACATGAAACTATAACAAACTTTCTCTCTGATTGTCAGGGGCACCCAGAGCTTTTAATCCCCTCGGATTTTTTCGGGAGAATTGTCACGTCGAATCTTCGTGACGCGAGACAAACTTCTCGGCGTACTCAGCGTGGTCTATTTGGAAGTACCTCAAAGGAATGCGGGGTGGATAGATCCGCATTCCTTATTTCTGTTTTAGGCTGCCAGGAGATCAACGCATGCAAAGCAATAGGTTTGATAGGTGTCAGAATCCGCGCCACAGCTGTCAAAATTAATTTTGGTCATCGGAATCACAGTGAATGCGGTGCGCGAAGATAGATCCATATCATGTAGTCTGCGTTGGCGCTACAAAGCCGCCAAACAAATTAAGCGGCAAGCCTTTGCCGACATGTTGACAAATGCAAATTTTGCACTTTATGAACTCTATCGAGAGAAAATATTTTTCGAAATTATGCGAGTAAATAAAATACATATCTAACCGAACAAAATTTCGCAGTTTCATGACTGAGAAATTTTTCCTCTTTGCATCTGAGCGGACTGGAATCCTAAATCCTCGAATTTGATTGGCTAATCACGCGCCCGTGACCGGTCTAGCTTTTCACGATTCCAGGCCTGCCACGATTCGGTATCTAAATTTTACGTTTAAAAGTTAACGGTAAATGTCAATCTTTTGCCTTTTTTAAACTTCCAGTGACGATAAGTCATCTCAAGCTTACCTCAAGGAAAGTCACTGTAAGTAAATTCAATTGTGTGTTTAGAAGTTGTGAGAGTTTGCTTGGTTGTTTGTAAATTGGCGTTGTAATGGCGGGTAATCCTGTCTCTCTCGCCGTTTCTGTCTAGTTTACCTCTGATCGTTGCTCTATTTCGGAGAATTTCTGTGATATACACTTAACGAATTTCCTCACTTTCAGCTTTTCAATTTAGGTTATAAAAGCCTGGTTTCTACTGATTTAACAGCAACGACTGAGAAAAATTGTTTTTGCAATAAAACTTCAAACTTTGCACGAGGTTTCACACCGGAAAAAAATTTGGCGAACTTAGCTGGTGAAATAAATGCAACTATAAACATAAAATAGATCTTTTTCTAGTATCTGAGTTACTCGCTCGTTGCGAAGATTTTTACAAACATCGTTGTTAGATGGTGGGCAAGCCGATTCAATGACAAGGCTGTGTAAACAAACCCAATTGAAATAAGAAAACCAATTTACTACAGGAAAAAATGAACACGTTATTTACCGGCTTAGGGTCGGTCCGTAATTAGTAAAAAACTGTGACCTCGGGCTTGAAAATACTGCCCTCGGCCTGCGGCCTCGACAGCATTTTCATGCATGCAAGCTCTCGGTCACAGTTTTTCACTATACGGACTTCCCAGCCGGCAAATAACACTGATCTATACAGTGTATTGTAGAAGGGACAAAAACTTCGCCGTTTAATAAATACGAAATATTCTGTCTGTATAATAGAAAAGAGAATAAACTTGAACTTCGCAATTTAATAACTGCGGAAATATAATTAAATGCAACATTTTTATTAACATAATATCTCTTTGCCAACATGTTGACAAATAAAAAATTTTACACTTAATGACCTCTACAGAGAGAGAGAATATTTTTCGAAATTATATGACTCGATAAATTACATATCTACCCGAACAAAAATTTCGCAGTTTCATAACTGAAAAATATTTCCTCTTTATTATAGAAGGGACCAAAATCTTCGCCGTTTAATAATTAACTGCGAAATATTCGCTCTGTATAATAGAAAGTGCATAAACTTCGCAATTTAATAACTTTGAAATATTCTCTCTGTATATAGAATGGACCATACACTTCGCAATTTAATAACTGCGAGATCTTTTCTCTGTATTTCTTTAGGGTTTAAAAACTTAGCCGTTTAAAAACTGCGAAACAATTTCTCGGCATATTAGAACGGACCAAAATCTTCGCCGTTTGACATGTTCATGGTAACTGGGAAGTATTTTCTGCGCATTATCTTCATTCAGACAGCGTAACGCCGGAAAACTATCTTTACACGGCAAAAAAAAATAAAATATTTTACAAGGAAACTACAACTGCAACGTCAACAAAATCTTCACCAAAGAAAGGTTTTATAGATAGTCACTCAGCTATAGAATGACTATATATGTTTTAATGCTGGTATCCAGTCAACATCGGATCGTCTGGAAAACTAGACAAGATAACAGTTAAATTTGCCGTATTCCATTACTGTTCCCAATAATTAATCCAAGCAAGATATCTCACCTCATGCACTGTCCACATTCTCCTCGTATTCCATTTTTTAATGTTCTTTTCTCTAACCGTGCCCTTTTATCAGCTAGTGTATGATGCATCTGCTCTAGAGATGCCTTCCCCTCAAACTAGTCTGGACCAATTCCTTTTGCTTTCGTAGCTGATTCTGATATTTTGTTAATTCGGCATGCAGTCTATCTTCCAAGTGTAAATATTTCTCATTAATACCGAAATGTTACTGGAGCCCTCACCAATGGACTGCCGGTTTTATGACTCGACGGGATTGTTAGTGTTTGGATTGCTAGTGTTAGGTCCCTGGTCCGCCATCTCACCCCGGAGTTAATGGACCTTGTCCAGAGATCGTTGCTGATTAACCAAGTGAGGGGGATGAAGATGCTTGGTCTCCGTTGTGCTTTTGTTACCGCAGAAAACGTCAAATGCAAGTCTTACATCAACTAGGCTCGTTTTCCGCCGCTCTTTCGGAGCGCGGGCTCTCTCAAGCTGTAGCAGTAGAGTTACATATGAGCGAAGTGGTCTGAAGCCATGCATATCAAATAATAACTTGTTATCAGAAAGAAAACTCATAATGTGATGGTGTATGAGACGTTCTAGAGACTTGACAAGCACTCTAGTTAAAAGAAAAAACAGGACCATAGTTGTCAACTGCCGTTTCCTCCACCGACTTGAAAATTGGATTGCTTACAAGCCAGGTATGACATTCATAGATCTGTGCAAAAGTTGTTTTTTCAATGTGAAATGACAACTAAATATTATTGACGGCCGACAGCAACGTTGAAGAACGGAAATTCATCCTAACCAAAGAGAAAGAAAACTCATACAGAACAAAGAGAAAGGCGGAGTAGGGAAAACACATTTTTTTCCCCAACCAGTTAGCCTGCAGAACAGGGGGAATCACGGGACAGAAAGCAAAATGCGATACACGAGCGCTGAGGCCGAACACGCGCTCCACTCGCGCTCCACGCTCGCTATTGCGTTTCATGCTCTGTTCCGCTCAGGAGTTCCGCTAATCCGCCTGTTCAACAGGCTATCAATTGAAATAGTGAAACTTCTGTCCTTTTTCCCCAAAATGAGTTCTTTTCCTATAAAAAATATATCTGAGCGTTTGGTAACACTAACATATGACCACCACGAAGAAGCTCTATTGGTGGGCTAACCCAGGAGGACTCCCATTTGAAAAGGCTGGGATGCTGAAAGGGAAATTTGGAAACCTATCTAGTTATTTTTTCGAGCGCACACTAAAAGATACTTTGACAGCTAAACTTTAAGTCATCAACACGCTAAGTGAGACCAGAATCCTTGATATATAGCCAAAAGCAAGACGAAGAGCATCCTCAACTTTTCCATATAGAAGTCTCCCCCCCCCCCCCCCCCAAGTTGGGCTAGGGCTGCTTCTAGTGTAGATAAGATGAAGTTCGCTTTTATGTAAAGTGGAGTGGAGACAACAGTGCAATCACACTCTAAAAATCAGACAAACTCAGTTTAATATATTTGTTTCCTTAGGATTCCTGTGACATTACAAAAATGTATAGTCATTATCATCATAATTTCTTACAGCCCCCTGTGGGGCATACGGCTGTTAGGTGTACTAATGTTTATTCTACACGTAGACTGTACGATAAATATTCAGCATACAAATTGTTTTCTGACTGTGTTGCCACCTGGGCGTTGAAGTCAACTTACAAATGCACTAAGCTCTTCTTTGCCTTTTTGCGAATGATTGTTAAATATATCCCAACACCCTAAAAATATATAGAAATATATTGTCAATCAAACAAAAAATAACTAAAGTAAATTACCTCGGATTTGCCGTGGGAATTATGCAAAATTTTCCCCCATCCTGCATGCGCAGTCAAATTTGGTTTTGCCTCCCGAAATCGACATTTTGAACTGTCCTTACCCTGAGATACGGTGAGAACATGGTGGGGATCAACATAAATGTTTTGATTAGGGGCTCGTACGACATCTCAATAGATCAATTTCAACATATTAAAATTATAAATTCAGCCTAAAACAACAGACCCGCTCAGTGCCAGGCTCAATCAATCAATCAATCAATCAATCAGGCTATGGGGAATATGGGTAATGACTACAGATTTTGTGTGGTTTATTTCCCAGAGCCTCGTCCTGAGGTCTATTGTGTTTGGCTTATAATTTTAATACATCGAAATTGGTCAATTCGACTTTTCTTTGACGAAGACCGCAATTTTAGAACAGTCAATTATAGCGCCAAGTTATTAACATTTTTTCAATAAATAAAAATGATGTCATACGGACAAAACGTAAAGTTATACACGTAAGTGGACTCATTATGAACTTATTTACGAAATTGGATTAAAAAATAAGGACTTTTAACAATAATTTTCGCACCAACTTTAAAAAAAATCCAACAATTCAAAGACTGAAAAAACTTACAACAGCTCAAAGAAACTGGTTGGTATGAAAAGTAGATTTATATCGACATTGTCATTTCGACAGCATTACCCCGGGAAAAGCAAAATCAATAGACAGAAAAAACTATAACTGTTTTATGCCTACTAAAGTGACTTGAGGAACTTTTTGCAAATGAACTGTGGGAGCAGAATGCTGTTCGTTATTCTTATTGGCTACAGAGTCTTCTTCCTTGTCTGCAGTGTCTTCATTGCTACTGACTACTGGCATGCATTGTTCAAGCTCGTTAACAGGCACTGGATTTGCAGCCCCGTCATTTGTACTGGTGTCTGTTTTTCCTGAAGCTCCCTGAGCAAGTTCTTCACCATTCGCTATTTTGTCCTCGTTGAGCTCAGGCTCATTGACGATCGTGCTGTCCTGTTTGTTTTTTCCAACGTCTTTTTCGTCATCAATTGCTACCGCGTCATTTTGAATTCCGATCTCACGATTTTTTCCGTCTGCGTCCTTTTGCGTGGCTTGCTCAGCGTTGTTTTGTTTCCGAGTCTCTTCCACACAGCCTTCAGACAATGGTAAAGCTGTAAGATCGTTCACCACGACTTTCTGTTCACTTTCAATCGATTCCAAGTGCAAACCGTCGTGCACTTTCTCAGCACTGTCACTTACCGATGGAGGTCTGATAACCGTAGGTCTCCAGCACATTAAAGACAGATAAACAGGCATAATACACAGTCCGTGAAGGAGACCGAATACGACAATACCGAAGAACATTCGAAAAAATATTCGGAAGATCTCCGAAGCGGCGAACGCCAGCACGACCAGCGCCGAGGGAAGGTCAGTGACAGTGCCTTGAGAACAGGTGCACGACACGGGTTTGTTGCACTTGGAATCGATTGAAAGTGAACAGAAAGTTCGTGGTTGAACGATCTTACAGCTTTAGCCATTGTCTGGAAGGCTGGTGTGGAAGAGACTCGGAAACAAAACAACGCTTGAGCAAGTTCTTCACCATTCGCTATTTTGTCCTCGTTGAGCTCAGGCTCATTGACGATCGTTGCTGTCCTGTTTGTTTTTTCCAACGTCTTTTTCGTCATCAATTGCTACCGCGTCATTTTGAATTCCGATCTCACGATTTTTTTCCCGTCTGCGTCCTTTGCGTGGCTTGCTCAGCGTTGTTTTGTTTCCGAGTCTCTTCCACACAGCCTTCAGACAATGGTAAAGCTGTAAGATCGTTCACCACGACTTTCTGTTCACTTTCAATCGATTCCAAGTGCAAACCGTCGTGCACTTTCTCAGCACTGTCACTTACCGATGGAGGTCTGATAACCGTAGGTCTCCAGCACATTAAAGACAGATAACCAGGCATAATACACAGTCCGTGAAGGAGACCGAATACGACAATACCGAAGAACATTCGAAAAAATATTCGGAAGATCTCCGAAGCGGCGAACGCCAGCACGATCATGCCGAGGAAGGTACTGAATCCTGCAGAACACAAACACGAAGAACAGACCATCAGTGGAATCGTCTTGCAAAAGTCACAGTATACTTTTCACAAATTAGCAAACGCTAACTGAATGTAATTCTGGAAAACTTCGTATGTATATGCCATTACAAGCTATCACATTGCGGCACTGATAACTGAATTACAGAGCGCCCTATTTGTGAATACATCCCTGAAATTATTTTGACACCAATTTAGTGGTTCACACTGATTAGTTTTACTCGTTCTGTTGTCATCTCGTTTGACGGTACGTTTACAAGGTTTACAATAACTGAGAGAGTTTTCAGGCAGCCATTGGGAAGAGCCGTGGCCGATAAAATCCAAGAATATGGAACGATGGAAATATCTGTTGGGTCTGTTAAACATTTGTCAAGTGTTAGCTCTGGAAAATTCGATTCGATTGAAAAGTGTACGTCGTTTTTAGGGATAAGTGGTTTTATCCCTCACAAGCACCTGTTCCTTGAGCAGTGAACTCAAAGTACACAGAGAACGTACTATACTGGTAACACTAGAGAAATTTGGAAAACATGATCACAAGGCTGAATTTAACTGAAACATTTATCTAAGGTTTCTGCATTGCTAAATAAAGCTTTTCTGATTGGATAAAAAAAAAACTAAAATACCTCCATTAAGACACTTGCACCCACAGTGCTTAGAGCTTCCACTACTCGCTCATTGGCTGATAACTTGCTTGATACGGCGTACGCATGCGCAATGTGCGCGCTGTAATCGACTGCGAACCCAATAGCCATAACGAGGTTTATCATGGACACGGAGTTAAGGGACACATTCCAGATAACCATCAGTCCAAATAGCTCGCATATTAGGGCTGCAAAGTTGAGCACCACCAGTAACGCGACACTACAGTCCACCAGAAAGGGGCTTGTGACAATAAACACCGCAAGGCCTGCGATTACCAGGTTCCTTATCGTCTCCGTTGATACTAAAACAAACTGTTCAAAGAATATGAACGGTCGAGTAATTGGAAAGGCATCGAGTTTAGACTTTTCGGTGATGTCTTCTCGGAGAGTGAGCATGGCGTTTTTCTGGAAGGTGGAGCTGCCGTCACTCTTCATAAAACCGAGGACACGAGAAGCTTCCAGCTTTGTGCCGTCTTCTGAAAACTTCAGGTCTTGATTGAAATAGGAAAAGTTGGGTATGCGAAGGAATGCCT
The DNA here is from genome assembly GCA_019787425.1 of Platygyra sinensis. NCBI lineage: Eukaryota > Metazoa > Cnidaria > Anthozoa > Scleractinia > Merulinidae > Platygyra > Platygyra sinensis. The sequence continues at coordinate 11,059 of JAHPZR010027633.1, forward strand.
TCAACTCAGGCAAAAATCTAGGACCCGTTATGTTCTTCTTATACATCTTGGCATACTGAGTAAACGAGTTCATCCAAGACAGTGATAGTTCCTTTTGAAATAAGTATTGTTTGTGACGATTTTTGTCAGGTCTCTGATCTGTTCCTGGTGGCGCCCAGTTCATAATCAACATCGCCATTTCCACAATGCTCACCGGAAAGGACACATCAAAATTGTTTTCTTGAGCTGTCAAGAATCGCTTCAAGTAGGTATCATCTTTTGCCAGGATTCGTCTATCAAACGCTTCTTCCACTTGGTTACTCCATATATTCCGGAACCAAGCAAGCAATAACGAGAAGCATATGACCACACATTTCGTTATTAGGATGGAGTCAAGAACTTGCCCCCACCACTTTCATAACCCGATTTGACGTCCTGTGGGACGAGGGTTCGTCCCAGGCTGGCACGCCCTCCTTTCGGTTGAGGTGGCTCGAAAGCAGAATGAGTCAACAGTCTCTGCCCCCCGGCTCGATTGAAAAGTGAAACAGAAAGTCGGGGTGAACAGATCTTACAGCTTTACCCATTGCCTGAAGGCTGTGGTGGAAGAGGACTCGGAAAACAAAACAACGCTGAGCAAAGCCACGCAAAAGGACGCAGACAGGAAAAAATCGTGCAGATCGGGAATTCAAAAATGACGCGGTAGCAATTGATGACGAAAAAAGACGTTGGAAAAAAACAAAACAGGACAGCCCGATCGTCACATTGAGCCCTGAGCTTCAACGAAGGACAAAATAGCGAATGGTGAAGACCTGTTGCTCAGGGCAGCTTCAAGGAAAACAGCAGACACCAGTACAAATGACGGGGCTGCAAAATCCAGTGCCTGTTAAACGAGCTTGAAACAATTGCCGATAAGCCAGTAGGTCAGTAGCAATGAGGGGACACTGCAGACAAGGAAGAAGGACTCTGTAGCCCAATAAGAATCACGAAACAGCATTCTGCTCCCACAGTTTCATTTGCCAAAAAGATTCCCCTCAAGTCACTTTAGTAGGCATAAAAAACATGTTATAGTTTTTTCTATTGATTTTGCTTTTCCCGGGTATGCTGTCGAAATAGACAAATGTCCGATATAAAATCTACTGTTCATAACCAACCAGTTGCTTTGAGCTGTTGTAAGTTTTTTCAGTCTTTGAATTGTTGGATTTTTTTTAAAGTTGGTGCGAAAATTATTGTTAACGAGTCCTTATTTTTTAATCCAATTTTCGTAACTAAGTTTCATAATGAGTCCACTTACGGTATAACTTTACGTTTTGTCCGTATGACATCATTTTCTATTTAGATTGGAAAAAATGTTAATAACTTGGCGCCCTTATTATTGACTGTTCTAAAATTGCCGGTCTTCGTCAAAGAAAGAGTCGAATTGACAATTTCGATGTATTAAAATATAAGCCCAAACACGAATAGACCCTCCGAACGAGGCCTCTGGGAAATAAACCGCACAAAATCTGTAGGTCATTACCCATTATTCCCCATAGCCTGATTGATTGTTGATTGATTGATGGATTGATTGATTGATTGATTGATTGATTGGATTGATTGATTGATTGATTGATTGATTGATTGATTGATTGCTTGCTTGATTGCTTGCTTGCTTGCTTGCTTGCTTGCTTGCTTGCTTGATTGATTGATTGATTCATTCATTGATTCATTAATTGATTGATTGATTGATTGATTGATTGATTGATTGATTGATTGATTGATTGATTGATTGATTGATTGATTGATTGATTGATTGAGCCTGGCACTGAGCGGGTCTGTTGTTTTAGGCTGAATTTATAATTTTAATATGTTGAAATTGATCTATTGAGATGTCGTACGAGCCCCTAATCAAAACATTTATGTTGATCCCCACCATGTTCTCACCGTATCTCAGGGTAAGGACAGTTCAAAATGTCGATTTCGGGAGGCAAAACCAAATTTGACTGCGCATGCAGGATGGGGGAAAATTTTGCATAATTCCCACGGCAAATCCGAGGTAATTTACTTTAGTTATTTTTTGTTTGATTGACAATATATTTCTATATATTTTTAGGGTGTTGGGATATATTTAACAATCATTCGCAAAAAGGCAAAGAAGAGCTTAGTGCATTTGTAAGTTGACTTCAACGCCCAGGTGGCAACACAGCCAGAAAACAATTTGTATGCTGGATATTTATCGTACAGTCTACGTGTAGAATAAACATTAGTACACCTAACAGCCGTATGCCCCACAGGGGGCTGTAAGAAATTATGATGATAATGACTATACATTTTTGTAATGTCACAGGAATCCTAAGGAAACAAATATATTAAACTGAGTTTGTCTGATTTTAGAGTGTGATTGCACTGTTGTCTCCACTCCACTTTACATAAAAGCGAACTTCATCTTATCTACACTAGAAGCAGCCCTAGCCCAACTTGGGGGGGGGGGGGGAGGGGGAGACTTCTATATGGAAAAGTTGAGGATGCTCTCGTCTTGCTTTTGGCTATATATCAAGGATTCTGGTCTCACTTAGCGTGTTGATGACTTAAAGTTTAGCTGTCAAAGTATCTTTTAGTGTGCGCTCGAAAAATAAACTAGATAGGTTTCCAAATTTCCCTTTCAGCATCCCCAGCCTTTTCAAATGGGAGTCCTCCTGGGTTAGCCCACCAATAGCGCTTCTTCGTGGTGGTCATATGTTAGTGTTACCAAACGCTCAGATATATTTTTTATAGGAAAAGAACTCATTTTGGGGAAAAAGGACAGAAGTTTCACTATTTCAATTGATAGCCTGTTGAACAGGCGGATTAGCGGAACTCCTGAGCGGAACAGAGCACGAAACGCAATAGCGAGCGTGGAGCGCGTGTTCGGCCTCAGCGCTCGTGTATCGCATTTTGCTTTCTGTCCCGTGATTCCCCCTGTTCTGCAGGCTAACTGGTTGGGGGAAAAAAATGTGTTTTCCCTACTCCGCCTTTCTCTTTGTTCTGTATGAGTTTTCTTTCTCTTTGGTTAGATGAATTTCCGTTCTTCAACGTTGCTGTCGGCCGTCAATAATATTTAGTTGTCATTTCACATTGAAAAAACAACTTTTGCACAGATCTATGAATGTCATACCTGGCTTGTAAGCAATCCAATTTTCAAGTCGGTGGAGGAAACGGCAGTTGACAACTATGGTCCTGTTTTTTCTTTAACTAGAGTGCTTGTCAAGTCTCTAGAACGTCTCATACACCATCACATTATGAGTTTTCTTTCTGATAACAAGTTATTATTTGATATGCATGGCTTCAGACCACTTCGCTCATATGTAACTCAACTGCTACAGCTTGAGAGAGCCCGCGCTCCGAAAGAGCGGCGGAAAACGAGCCTAGTTGATGTAAGACTTGCATTTGACGTTTTTCTGCGGTAACAAAAGCACAACGGAGACCAAGCATCTTCATCCCCCTCACTTGGTTAATCAGCAACGATCTCTGGACAAGGTCCATTAACTCCGGGGTGAGATGGCGGACCAGGGACCTAACACTAACAATCCAAACACTAACAATCCCGTCGAGTCATAAAACGGCAGTCCATTGGTGAGGGCTCCAGTAACATTTCGGTATTAATGAGAAATATTTACACTTGGAAGATGGACTGCATGCCGAATTAACAAAATATCAGAATCAGCTACGAAAGCAAAAGGAATTGGTCCAGACTAGTTTGAGGGGAAGGCATCTCTAGAGCAGATGCATCATACACTAGCTGATAAAAGGGCACGGTTAGAGAAAAGAACATTAAAAAATGGAATACGAGGAGAATGTGGACGGTGCATGAGGTGAGATATCTTGCTTGGATTAATTATTGGGAACTGTGATGGAATACGGCAAATTTAACGGTATCTTGTCTAGTTTTTCAGACGATCCGATGTTGACTGCATACCAGCATTAAAACATATATAGTCATTGTATAGCTGAGTGACTATCTATAAAACCTTTCTTTGGCGAAGATTTTTGTTGACGTTGCAGTTGTAGTTTCCTTGTAAAATATTTTATTTTTTTGCCGTGTAAAGATAGTTTTTCCGGCGTTACGCTGTCAGAATGAAGATTATGCGCAGAAAATACTTCCGGGTAATAATGAACATGTCAAACGGCGAAGATTTTGGTCCCTTCTATAATAAAGAGAAAATATTTTTCAGTTATGAAACTGCGAAATTTTGTTCGGGTAGATATGTAATTTATCGAGTCATATAATTTCGAAAAATATTCTCTCTCTCTGTAGAGGTCATTAAGTGCGAAATTTTTTATTTGTCAACATGTTGGCAAAGAGATATAATGTTAATAAAAATGTTGCATTTAATTATATTTCGCAGTTATTAAATTGCGAAGTTCAAGTTTATGCTCTTTTCTATTATACAGACAGAATATTCGTAGTTATTAAACGGCGAAGTTTTTGTCCCTTCTACAATATACTGTATAGATCAGTGTTATTTGCCGGCTGGGAAGTCCGTATAGTGAAAAACGGTGACCGAGGGCTTGCATGCATGAAAATGCTGTCGAGGCCGCAGGCCGAGGGCAGTATTTTCAAGCCCGAGGTCACAGTTTTTTTACTAATTACGGACCGACTCCAAGCCGGCAAATAACATGTTTATTTTTTCCTGTAGTAAATTGGTTTTCTTATTTTCAATTGGGTTTGTTTATACAGCTTTGTCATTGAATCGACTTGCCCACCATCTAATAAACGATGTTTGTAAAAATCTTCGCAACGAGCGAGTAACTCAGATACTAGAAAAAGAACTATTTGATGTAAGTTGCATTTATTTCACCAGCTAAGTTCCCTAAAATTTTTTCCGGTGTGAAACGTCGTGCAAAGTTTGAAGTTTTACTGCAAAAACAATTTTTGCCAGTCGTTGCTATTAAATCAGTAGAAACCAGGTTTTTATAACCTAAATTGAAAAGCAGAAAGCGAGGAAATTGGTTGATTAAGTGTATTCCACAGAATCCTCCTAAATAGAGCAACTATCAGTAGTAAGGCAGACAGAAACGGTGAGAGAGACACAGGATTACCCGCCATTACAACGTCAATTTACAAACAACCAAGCAAACACTCACAACTTTAAAATACTCAATTGAATTTACTTACAGTGACTTTCCTTGAGGTAAGCTTGAGATGACTTATCGTCATTGGAAGTTTAAAAAAGGCAAAAGATTGACAATTACCGCTAACTTTTAAACGTGAAATTTAGATACCGAATCGTGACAGGCCTGGAATCGGGAAAAGCTAGACCGGTCACGAGCGCGTGATTAGCCAATCAAATTCGAGGATTTAGGATTCCGATCCGCTCAGATGTGCCTATCTCAGTCATGAAACTGCGAAATTTTTGTACGGTTAGATATGTATTGTTTCTAATCGCATAATTTCAAAAAATATTTTCTCTCCAAAGAGTTCATAAAGTGCAAAATTTGCATTTGTCAACATGTCGGTAAAGGCTTGCCGCTTAATTTGTTTGGCGGATTTGTAGCGGCAACGTAGACTAAATGATATGGATCTATCTTCGCGCGCCGCCGTCACTGTGATTCAGGTGACCAAAATTATTTTTGACAGCTCCGGTGCGGATTTTGACACCTATCAAACCTATTGCTTTGCATGCGTTGATCCCCTGGCAGCCTAAAACAGAAATGTGTAAGGAATGCGGATCTATCCACCCCGCATTCCTTTGAGGTACTTCCAGATAGACTCCGCTGAAGATCATGAGTACGCCAAAAAGTTCTAAATGTCTCGCATCGCGAAGACCCGAAGTGACAATTCTCCCGAGAAAATCCGAGGGGATTAAAAGCTCCAGGTGCCCTTGACAATCGGAGAAAAAGTTTGTTAGTTTTATGTCTTTATTGGCCGATCAACTGGTTTATTCAAAGCGACATGGATTTAGAAAGTGTTGATTTTGATATTCTGACCTGGCGTTAAGGCTAAGAGCTAAAACAAAAGAACTTTTTTGTTCGTTCCAGCCTCAGAGCCACGCTAAGATTCGATTTCCACAAGATTTCAGGGCTACTGTATTCGAGTCTTAGACATATTGATATTGAAATTCTAATCCTTTAGGAGTAATGAGCTCAAAATTGCTGTTATGTGGACGCCTTTTGATACGCTACTCGTGTATTACCATTTTAATTACACGGACTTAAGTGGGCTGAATTCATGAATATCAGTATATATCAGTATTGCAGCATGTCGTCCAACCACAACACTCTCGTGGAACACATATTTCAGTTTCTGTTTTTAATGACAACATTTGAAGTATTTCGATTCCTTATTCAGTTCGCGTCACGTTGTGTTCGAAGAAAGCAATAAATGGTTACCTTTATGTGCTTCTTCGATAACTAGTCGGTAAAACAACCTCTTAAGCTAAGATTTCTAATGATTCTTCCTGGCTGTTTTTTTCGAGTGACAAGCGTTCAACTGTTTCATTCCTTGGGCCATAAAAGAAACTTTTGTCGACGTTTTGTCAATGACTACACATGCTACAAGGAGCATCCAATCTGGCTATCCAATCCACTCCAACGCGGCCTAAGAGGTCGTGGAAACGAGCAGCGACTTGAAGAGGTATCCACGAGTGATCTACCGATTATTATTTTAGGAGATTTAACGGTTGATTTTAATTCCCACGTATTGTAAGACCTGAGTGTTATTTGACCAACAGGCAATCACCAGTAGTGACCAGGGACGAGCGGGTTCAATTAGTACATTGCCATTTAAGTCCTACTGAAAAGCTTCCTCGAAGTCGCTTGTAATCTGCTCAATATCTCCCCCATCCAAAAATGAAAATTTTGTTTAAGCAGATCACTACGGTTGGTGCTACTACGGCTGTCGTGACTGAAAAGGTCTGGGGAGAGTACGTCTCGGTGGTCAGCCAAATTTTAGCAAAGCGAAATACAAAGATGTCGGAAATATGAACTAAGGAGTTTAAAATCTCTTATATTTAGTTTCTCACAATCAAATGGCTTCGCGCAAAGAACGATGGCCCTTATCCGCCTTGCTAGGACGAACAGGTAATTTCCTTTTTCCCCCCTGATGCAACCCACGTACATGCGCTGTGTCACATTTTCAGGGAAATTTACTTCCGGCAGCGCCAACCGTAGCGATTTGCTTAAACTCCCTGATATTGACTGCCAAGTACTGCGAGTACTGAAGTATTTTAAAAAACGTTAACTGCAGCGCGTTTTCCCGAAACAACCTAATCGATCGATTGCATAAAATGCCCAAAACTGAGTCCTTTACCTGCAAAGATACCACTAAGGCTACAGCTGACTCTGCGCTTCTCGGGAATACTTGAAAAATCTCATCATATTTAATTTTTCCCAGGATAAAATGTTAATTCTTGTATTAAAGAAGATCTAGAAAATTAAACTTTCACCCAGAATTGTCTACATCGCACAAAATTCTACATGATTTAAGGTGAAATTGTATTAATAATATCATTGCCGATCGTCACTGCAACAAAACTGAGGCGATCTTATATGTAGAGGTCAATGAAAATTACGCAGCGCCAATCTTCCCATTGCGAACGAACGGTATGGTAGCAATGGTTGTTCCTCTTTGTTCTGGAGGGAAAACGGACTGCGATCGAAGAGTGTGCGCGATGTAAGCATGTGATGTAAATCGCTTCTGGTCTCTTCATCCATTCATTTATTCAAGCCTAGAAGAGTCCCTTGAGAACAAGCAATCCATAATCCATAATTGTTTGGTTAGATACAAAAGCTTTAAAAAAGACGAAATGAAGAATGATGAAAAACAAGAATGTTGTGTAACACTTCCAACCCATCCTGTTTTCTATGGAGCATAATCTTTATTCAAGCCTAGGAAAAAAGTTCTTATTTAGTGTTTGATGATCTCAATGATGATCTCAATGAGTGAAACGTTCACTTTGCTTTTAATAAGAGCTTCACCTAAATTTTCAACAGCTTATGCAGCAAATTGGTTCTATCCAGCAGGATCCGTTACGTCTGTGTTTCAACTGAATTTGTCAATTGAAAGCGAAATCACCTTGTGGTCACCCATTGTATAGATCCTTCTCAGGACTTTCGTCTTTTATTGCACTAAAATATTCCGATATCGTTTTCACCTTTGACGGAACAACGTGAATTTATCAATCATTTGCTTACGAGCTACAATTTACGGACCTTTCTGGCCCAGTCAGTTTTGGAAAGACTGGCAAGGCTCATTAGTTTTATAGCAATTGCCAGATCGCCCCCGGATCTGTTACAAGCTTCATTTCCGCCCAGTGTTTCGAGCTTAATGAACCGATAAACAGTAGAAAGCATAATCATAGCCACATCATGATTGCTGTTGAAGTTTTCATTTGAGAATTTGATTACAAACGAACGGAAACACACAAATTTTTCATACGCCGAGCCAAAAAAAGAAGTCTCAATTGGAATGGTTTGACTGCCAATTTGTATTGTATTGTAACCCAAAAGAAAGAATCTTCTATAATTGAACAAGGGTTTTATGTCTTACATGAATAGAAGATCTCAAACGGTTTTTCAGGTGAACTGATGGAAGCTCTGCCGGTCAAGCCTAGCTGTCCGGCAGAGCTCTGCCGGCCATAGCCTTTACCAGGCGTTCAGTTCAGTAATTTGGGGTAGCTTAAGAAACGGCAAAAAAGCGAAAAAATGAGAGAGGGGGCTTCACATTGGTCAACATTACCCAAACTGACGAACTAAAGGAACACTAATAAATGTAGTTAGAAGCTGGCAAGGTTTCTGTGAGTGCAGGGATGCAAAAAATTCCACCATTAGGTAATCGGCATGAACTCATTTAATGTAATTTATGAAAAACACTACTAGGCATGCATGGAACTTGGCAAACTGTTTTCCGAAATCTATGAGAGATCTTTAATTACTTATCACCTTAAAGAAAGAGAAGACAAAAAAATTACAAAATGTTGGATCCTTTCTTCCTGAGCACCAAAGGTCTCAACTAACCAGTACCTTTCTACTAATGGACAGGTAGTTAACGCCCTATTGGACTACCCTCTGATGGATTCTGTTTTTTCAAATATCTCTCTTTCTCAGAGTTTATCCATGTATAATACCAGTTTTCAGATTTGTGTTTTTTTAATTTTAATCTTAAAAATACCTTTCTCATGTAGAATGTTTGTGATTTCAGCTGTTGCTGTCTGTACGCCGATTCAATCCATGCCTTGTGTAGTCATCTTTCTGCAGCTGGTATCTGCGCCTTTTAGAGCGATTCTTCGCTTGGTATGGTGAAGGAATCGCCAAACATCCTCTCATAACAATCCAAGTATGTCTTGTGTTCGTCAGCGTGTGCTCGGTTGGATTTGTTTGGTTTCAATCAGAAACAAGGACTGTAAAACTTTACATCCCTCAAAGGAGCAGGTCCATCGAAATTTAAGGTCGGCACACACGATGGGACTAGTCCCCGCGACTAGTCCCTGCAACAAGTCGCAGGGACTAGTCGCATAGTGTGAACTGGCTATTTTTGCCACAAAATCTAGTCGCAGAGACCAAATTTTGGTCCCTGCGACTAGTCCCACGAATTCAAACTGGTTCGAATTCGTGGGACTAGTCGCAGGGACTAAAGTTGGTCCCTGCAACTAGATTTTGAAGCAGTTCACAC
>JAHPZR010027634.1:0-10698 GCA_019787425.1 Platygyra sinensis
ACAAGTGTGGGTGCTCAATAAAATACACAGTGTACATGTAAAGAGTGATCATCGCAGTAAATTTTCCAATTTAAGCAACTGGAAAGAAGAAGCCTGAAAAAATTCAGGACTTCAACGGGATTCGAACCCGTGACCTCCGCGATACCGGTGCGATGCTCTACCAACTGAGCTATGAAGCCACACGTTGGGAGCGAGGTCAATTTATTGAGTTCATATTTTTCCCGTGCAGTGAAGTGATGTGAAGAATATATGAAATAATTCATATTTGTACTGCGGTTGCAACTGGAAAGAAGAAGCCTGAAAAGCTTCTTCTTTCCAGTTGCTTAAATTGGAAAATTTACTGCGATGATCACTCTTCACATGTATCTACAACCGCAGTACAAATATGAATTATTTCATATATTCTTCACAAAATACACAGTGCAATGATCCTGACCAGGACTTGAATGTAGCCTTCACTTGTCTGAATGAGCCAACAAATTACGTTCCAAGTATGGTAAAATTGTAAATATAACAAAGTGATTAGCAGGATTTTCTTGATACAATTCCTTGCATTGACTCCCACCCTTCGTTTGGAGCCTGAGTCCTGTTCCTTAACACTGATGTGAGGCTTGTTGTGCTCTTTGAAAGTTACATTTAGTTACATCATGCGATGCGGATAGGCTAATCTATGATTGATCAGTTAAGTTGTATTATGTGTTATTTTAATTTTTCTTTTCCTCCATAGACATCACGATATGAAGCTAGTGAGATAGCTGTGTTAAATCCTGATACAAACGAGTGGGAAAGGAAAAGAGTGGGGGTATGTTCTACATATCTAATGAATTAAAGTATATAGATGCGACTACTTGAAGACCTGCCATAGTTGTTCCATGCAGTTTTCGTATGCATTATTTACAGCCAAAATATTACACTGTTTATCAATAAACTTTCATATTTGATATTCTTGTGAGGAACACAAGAGAAGTTTAAAGGAAAGGTGACTTGTAAACGTATTTTTTTTGTTATTTTAACAGGGCATCTTACAGGATGCGGTGGTGCGGATCTGCATAATTCGCCCACTTCCGCATCCTCCGCATCCTTGGGGCATTTTTCGGCATAAAACTAGAAAATTGCTACATATAAACGGGAAGACAACTGCTTACTATCCTCAGAAGCAAAAATAGCGAAAAGATTGATTATTTTGAAGAAGTTTTTCAGTCAAAACAGCGACGAAAACGAGCCTTTTCGTTCCTAAACAATATTAAACCTCCAGGCATTCCATGCATCTTCTAGTGATGGGACTGGGTTCTAGTTTTGGGACCTCCGGTGTCTAGCTCGTCCGATTTAATGCTTGGTTACTATGCTTCGGACAAACTATGGAAAACTGCGTTGAACGAAGAAATACGTACCTGTCCATGAATGGCAGCAAAAGGTCAAACATGAAATAAAGGCCTGAAATTGTCGGTGAGACGCGGTGGTGCGGATCTGCATAATTCGCCCACTTCCGCATCCTCCGCATCCTTGGGGCATTTTTCGGCATAAAACTAGAAAATTGCTACATATAAACGGGAAGACAACTGCTTACTATCCTCAGAAGCAAAAATAGCGAAAAGATTGATTATTTTGAAGAAGTTTTTCAGTCAAAACAGCGACGAAAACGAGCCTTTTCGTTCCTAAACAATATTAAACCTCCAGGCATTCCATGCATCTTCTAGTGATGGGACTGGGTTCTAGTTTTGGGACCTCCGGTGTCTAGCTCGTCCGATTTAATGCTTGGTTACTATGCTTCGGACAAACTATGGAAAACTGCGTTGAACGAAGAAATACGTACCTGTCCATGAATGGCAGCAAAAGGTCAAACATGAAATAAAGGCCTGAAATTGTCGGTGAGACGTTAACGTGTATTTTATACAAATTTCGGCATAATCTGGCGTCTTTTCCGCATAATCGTCACTTACTTCCGCATAATATTGCCTAAAAATTTCCGCATAATTTTCCATTTTTTCCGCACCCTATCAGATGGCCTGGGCTACTTTTAGTTTTAAGTGGCCTGTATTAAGTCTAGTCTAGTATTACATCAGTCCAGTGTTAATCACTCTGGTCTTGAGAGCACGAAGCAACTACAACTGGATTTTTTTCATTGCCTAATGTAAAGGGGCATTGTCACGAGAATTTTGCTGTTTTAGGTCAGTTCTGTGCTAACATCATTACTTTAAGGCTTTAATCATAAACAAAAAGCTTCTGCAAAGCTACGACGAAGATATCAAATGAATTTTATCCGAGAGGGCTAATCATAGTAAATTTCTTCAGGATTTTTGAAACTCGTGGTATCAAAACTTGAAAAAATTGGCCGATTTTTTCAAATTTCAATCCATTTCCATCCATGCCATCCGTAGCGACAAGCGTCAGGAAACAGTTTCAGTACCTTCAAATAGTCTTTGATAACAAAACTAGACCATTAGTTTTGGAATTCAGTTGATGTGAAGGCACATTCTCGCTTTTTATAAAGTTGCCAAATAGCGTGACAATGCCCCTTTAACTGCAAACAGCATTTTATTTGCTAGTTACCCATTTTTAATTTGGTAGAGAGAGACACTGTGAGAGTAAAGTGTCTTACTTGAAAAAAAAACACAATAACCCCACCAGGGTTTGAACCTGGACAGTTCGATCTAGAGTCGAATGCCTAGATTACAGTGATCAATTTTTATGGCAACATACTACTACTATTCATACATGTTATGTCTTGTTTCTCAATTATTTTATTATCAGTTTTAAAGTAACTTGGTCTAAATTTTGTTTACTAAGGGTACATCTTTCCCACCAAGGAGAGCCGGCCATGTGATGGTAACAACAGATAAAGGCATCATGATGTTTGGTGGCTCAGGCCAAGAGTAAGAAAATCTCTTTTCCTAAAATTAAAGTGCACCTAAACCCAAAATATTTTTTTCGCTTTTAATAAATCATTGCACTTGTTCGAAACGCACTTGGCCTTTTTGAACTTAATCTTGACTTTCTTAAAGGCTATAAAAGTTATGAAATCTAGCCATCATCTGTTCCACGACCGAGCCTGTAAGGGGCATGGGTCTAGTCCTGGTTTTACGTCATGAAACAAACAGCGGTGATAAACATATTGAAAACTTTCATTTTATAATCTTGACGTTTCGTATGCTAGTCAACATACATTTTCAAAAGAATAACGGTTAGCAATACCTCGTCCTGTTTTAAAGAAATTGTTAGACTTTGCTACCAAGAAAAGCCACTTTATCTTCGATGGTCAGTATTACGACCAGTCTGATGGTGTTGCCATGGGCTCACCTTTAGGCCCCGTTTTGGCTAACATTTTCATGTGTGACTTTGAAGAAAAATGGCTAACTAACAGTCCCAGATTTCACCCTACACTTTGGTATAGATATGTTGATGACACTTTTTCCATGTTTGACAGCAAAGACGCCGCTAACGAGTTTTTGAAGTACCTCAACAGCCGTCACAATAGCATCAAATTCACTATTGAATTTGAACAAGCAGAAGAGATTCCGTTTTTGGACATTCTTGTGAAACGCTGCCCAAACAACACTTTTGTCACATCTGTTTATACCGGAAGAAGACATTTACTGGACTCTATACTAAATGGGACTCATTTACACCACGCAAATACAAAATCAATCTTATCCGCACGCTAACCTATCGATGCTTCCGTATTTGCTCCACCGCTTCATTGTTACAATCCGCTGTCGAGGATCTCAAAAGGCTTTTGCTACAAAATGGCTACCATCAGGGCATCATCACTTTTAATGTCACTGATGTCCTGAACAAGAACAAGAATAAGCCAAAAGAACCCGTTGCAACGGTCCCCAAGAAAGATGTTATTATTTTATTACCTTATATAGGTCTCCATAGCAACCTCATTACTAAGCGTCTTAAATCTTGTGTTAATCGTTTCTACTCTTTTGTTAATGTTAAAGTTATTTTTCAAAACACCCGACGCATCAAATCCTTCTTCCCATACAAAGACCGACTCAACCGATCACAATTATCCAAAGTCATTTACAAAGCTAACTGCTGGGACTGCAAAGATTTTTACATTGGGAAAACGAAGCGAAGACTTCACGACCGGAAAACGGAACATTTCAAGGCCCTTTCGAAACACGATCACTCTTCTGCAATTGCTGATCACGTTAAAACAACTGGCCACAACATCAACTGGGACCATTTTGACTTTTTGGCATCTGACAAGACTGACTACCATTGTAAAGTTAAGGAGACCTTGTTTATTCAAGAGTTACAGCCAGCTTTGAATGCCAATGTCAGCAGTGAAAAGCTTTTACTCTATTAGAAAGCCTTTTCATTGTCCCTTTACAGACAGTTTCCGTTTGAAACGTCTTAAATTTCTATTGATTGCAGTTGTTTTCTGTCTAGGTTCCAGACCCCCATTTATACAGTATAAATAGCTTTTCAAAACATTTGTAACCGTTATTCTTTTGAAAATGTATGTTGACTAGCATACGAAACGTCAAGATTATAAAATGAAAGTTTTCAATATGTTTATCACCGCTGTTTGTTTTATCTTTTTAATCAAGTTACGATGGCCGAAGACCAAGAGTTTACGTCATGAACTTCTTTGCATGCATGTTTACAAAGGCTTACTGCGAGCCCCTTACTGGCTCGGTCGTGGAACAGATTATGGGAAGATTTCATAACTTTTATACCCTATAAGAAAGTCAAGATTAAGTTTAAAACAGCTAAGTGCGTTTCGAACAGGTGCAAAGATTTAAGCAAAAAATGTTTTGGGTTTAGGTGCACTGTAAACAAATATTACCATCCAACTGCCTGTTTATGTAGTGCAGGACCCACCCTCTACCCACACCCAGCTATCAGTGTGAACAATAGTGCTATTGCATTGTTGTACCAACTAATGCAGTCTATTTGACGCGAGTGTGCATTGAATATGAGATAACACATGTAGATACATGTAGCCAATGAGGTGTGTAGCACTGAGTATAATCATCTCATATCCAGCAACTGAGAGTGGAATAATTTTTTAAAATTAATTTTATTTTTTACCAGAAAATGCCCCCGATAAAGAAAGCTAAAATAAAAAAAATAGCCAAATGTACAGTCTAGCGGTGTTTTAATTCCCTCTTTTTCTGGTTCAGGTTAGTTAATAATGGAGTACCGTGATGAAAATATTAACCCAGTGCGGACGGTCTATCTGAAATATCAAAGGCCTGCTCAAAATGTAAAATTGACAGTACTTTGCACCCTCGCTCGTCAGTGTTTGGCATTGTTAGACACACTGATCATGTTCTTAATTATTGTTTGTTTTCGTCAGTGGTGAAGGAACACTTAATGACATCTGGCTCCTAGAGGGTGATGTTTCAGACGCTGACAAGACTGCATCTGCTGGTGGGTGTGGCTCTGCAGACTTTAACCTGATTGCACTCCATGGTATTTTCATGTTCCTTGGTTGGGGCATCCTTCTTCAAGCCGGCGCCTTCATTGCACGTTACTTCCGGCACATAGATCCAGCAGGATGGTGGTTTAAGATGCATAGAATTTTTCAAGTAAGTAGAATCATTAACACCCTTGCATTCTCAACAGTGACGTTCGTCTGCTTGGGTTTTGGGCATTTTATTTTGAAAGGTTAGGCCTCTACGAGTAAAGTCTGTGCGTTGAATCTGTCCAATCAAGCGCATGGAGGCGATTATGACTGAATTCACTTGATTCTCTACTTGCACAAATCCCATAATACACCTCTTTTACCCCCCAAAAATTTGCATAGGCATTGTTTTAGATTACTTTTGGGACATGTTCATGTCCCAGGAGAAATTGCAAACAATGAGTATGCAAAATTTTGGGGGGGTTAAGGAGGTGCATTATGGTATTGTGCAAGTAGTGAATACACGTGGCACGAGAAAGAATTTTCGCTCGCCGAACCTTTTGCTGGGAAGAATACAACCGGATGTCACGACGCGGGACAAGCGGTACAAAACAAAACTATCCAAAGTGATAATGTATTCTTAGACGTGTAGCAGGCTGTATTTTTTATAGCATGCAAGTAATCAAAAAAGGTTAACGATCATTTCTTGCTTTTGCAGGTGTCGGGTCTCGTATTGGCGATTGCAGGCTTAATTTGTGCCGTAAAGTCAGTTCCGTTTGATCATTTGAAGTTTGCCCATGGAGGTCTGGGCGTGGCAATAATGGTCATTGGTTTGACACAACCTCTCAATGCCCTTGTGTAAGTACTTAACAGTTGATTCAGTTTTATATTAATCGTCCTTTTCAGTGGGGTAATTGGATTGTATTTTTACGAATCACCTTTCAAGCGAAGAGTAAAATGGGCGAGGGAAACCACCAAATAGGGTACCCTTCCTCCAGAGAACCTTTGGTTTGCCGATTTTACAACACAGTAACTAGGTACTCAACCCAGTGACTTATAATAGGTATCTAATATCCATTTTCCCACATACTGTAACCAAAATTCACTTGTCTTATCGTTACTTTAGAATGCTATGGTCCCATCCTTTACAACAGCGTTCCCTTTTTGAAGCAGCGTTTATTTCGACATTAAATACCGCGGGGAAGCCTATCACTGATTTGTGGATAAGAAGTCTGAAAAGTTTTTGATTGCTTTTTGCGTTGCTATTACCGGTGTATATTTGGTAAAAAATGGCTCCTATAAAATTCAAGTAACGTTAAGGATATTCTGAAACGGGCTCCTCAAAATGAACTTTCCCTTGTACTCTTGTTTTAAAGGACCGAAAACACTACTCCATAGCTAATTGACAAATGCAACTGCGAGCCAAGTTTTCTATGAGCGAGTAGCCAACGAGGCGCAACCATTTTGCCCGTCGTTCATAGAAGACGAGGGCGAGTAGTATTGTTTCTTGAGTAGATTTTTTCATGTGTACTGCATGTAGTCAAAATTTTTGTGTAATTTAAAGCCAAAAGTTGAGAATAGTTATGTTTTCAAAAGACGCGTGCGCGTGATGGTGTTCTGTCAGAGGACAGATGACGGTGGAACAACAGAACCAATCAGATTTTCGTATTTTTGATAGAGTACGCTGAGTCTTCACTAATTTATGTATGTTTGTTTTCAGCCGTCCTCATAAACACGAAGATGGTACCAGGACAACAGGCCGATTTATCTGGGAGATATTCCACAAAAACGTGGGCCGTCTTGGTCTTATTCTGGCTCTCATTAACATCACTCTTGGTCTCTTTCTTGCCGTGGCTCCAGTGGCAGCGTGGGCGGTTTGGTTCGCTCTGCTTGGAACCTTTGTAATTTTGTACGTGGTGATGGAGGTCCGCTTGCAGCTGGGGAAGAAGAACACGAAGACTGCAGCTTTTCCGATGAAATGATTCTCCAAACTCTTGTTTTTGATTACAAACATTCGTTTAAACGAAAGCCTAATACCTGTTTATCTGCACGCCTTTAGGAAGGTCTCAGTGTGGTAGAGTCAGTCTAGTCCCCAGGCGTGCTCAGCTTAGTTAGAGCTCTGCTGTGAGGGGTGACGTCACTTAAGTAAGTATTTTGAAGCAACAGAGGGCGCATAGGGACTAGACTGTTGTAGAGTGTCATTGCTATACTGTCGTAAATTACCTTTACAGTGGATCGATCCTGGAGCGTCTGAATTAAATGCATCGAAGAAAAATTAGTAATAAACATCTAAAGGCCTTTTCATGGGTTAGTTCCGAGAAAGAAGCTAGGGTTTAACAAAATTTCTACCTTTTTATGTCTACGGAATTCCCCATTACAGCCTTCCTTTATAGTGGGTTCGCAAAGACGCTCTCTTTGTACAAAGTTCCAACCTTTTACGAAGTAATTTTTGTTCCATGTTTTTGTTCAATGGATTATTAGAGCAGTTTTCAATTGAGTTCCGAAAGTAATCGGGTATTTTCGTTGGCTTTTGTTTTGGTTTTATTACGGTTTGTGATTGGCTGAGTATTCTAACTGGCAAGTAATTGGTTTGGTTTTGGTTCTACCATACTCATTTTAAAACCTCTCTATCAGTTGAGTATTAATCTCTGTGTCAAGACTCGTGAAGTCAACTATTTATTGTCATCAATGTCATCAGGTTCCCAGCGGGAAAGGTTTTAATATTTACGGTGAAACGACAGTGTCAGGACATAGGAACTGACCAGTCTTTTCCCTTTCTATCAGAATGAATCAGTTTGCAATAAAAAGCACATTGTCGTATTTATCATAGTTTGTTAGAATTCAAGTTAGGGACATGAAGCTACTTAGCCTCCAGTCGATGCATTCATGCATAAGCGCTTGGCTAGAGTCTGTAGCTGTGTGTCCAAAATATCTTTGAGAATCCTGGACAACATTTGTCCTTTTTCATTTAATCTCTAAGGGTACCGGTAAACGCACTAGTTGTTTCGGTTTTTTCTGACCCAAAGCAAACGATTTCGTCTAGCTTGACTTAAAAATTGTGCAGTTTTACAAGCGGTTTGGTAGCAAATTTTAAATTCGTGTTCAGAACTTTTTGATCCTTAATAAATAAATGGAACAATTAATCAGACTGGCTCCCATTCCTTCTCTTCAACGACCACCATAGAAGTTCAGAACCAACGAAGTTTTTCACTCCGGTCTAGATGTTTCAGATCACTTTTCTACTCTTAGCACGAAATATAAAATTCTAAAAAAAATCATTGTCTCCCATCCATTTAGCAGGAAGAGTGGGAACCAGTCTTAAAAAGTAATTGTAGTGTTATGTGTAGGATTTAGTGTAAATTAAAATTTAGTCCACAATAAATTGTAAATGATGATGAAATTAAGCTAAAGTTAATGAATAGCACTCACTCATTTGGACCGAAACAGTCACCTGTAACGTGATTAAAGAAGTTCAAGTGTCATTCGATGATGATGATGATGATGATGATGATAATTACTGGCCCCATTATTGGAAAGCTAAGGAGTTGATTATAAAAAGTTGGGGGGGGGGGAGAGGAGTGAGGGGGGAGGCGCACTCGGTTACTAAGCCTTGACAGACTGATCTAATCTTGGTGACTATTTTGGCGTTTTACGGGTGTTCTCAAATTATTTGCTGCACGTGAAGCCAACTAAGGTGTACCACAGAGCGAATACGTGGGGAAACTGAAGGCAAAAGCATACAGAAGGAGAGAGAAAAAAAGACTGAAGACTTTGATTTTCGTCTATCTTCGTAAGAGTGGCCACTGGGATTTTATTCTAACCAAAGACTTCAAATTTTTGTAGTTCCAGGCTTCAGCATGGAATCTTTTTTTTTTAAATCTCTCTTGCCTTTCGGGGATGTGGTATTATTTAGCTCGAGATTTCTTTCAGGTGTCGATGGCTAAAGGGGCAGAAGTCTAGATGAGATTTGCTACAAATAATGCGGCACTTTTTCACTTATTTCTCTACGGAGTATTTAAGTTCACACGGAGTGAATTGCCATTCAAAATTTATGTACGCATGCTCATCGGTTCTTCCAACATTTCGAGTTCTTGAAACCTTATAAAGATACTTCTTACAGCCTACATGTGCAATAAAGCTGCACTGTATAAAAGGAGTGTCTCATTTAGCTAGGAATGTATAAAGTAATGTCAAGTTGAAAAAGTCTCGCAGACTACTTTAAACTCTATCGTCGTGTCTTCGCGTGCTCGGAGCATGTCGTTCTCGAGCGAAGATACTTCATGATAATACTAACACGATGATAGTGCGCCTTTAACTGTATCAATAACAGATATAAGAAAAGGAGAGACCTTGTGATAAACAACAAGTTATCTTTTCTTGATGGCGCAAAGCACACACTTTCCGACATCCGGGAATCTCTAAATACAGGTTTAACAAATAAGGGCATGTCACGCAACATGTCACATTAACTAAGATAAACGTACTTCAGCTGAAACAATAGCGCACGGCGGGGTTCGATTTCTGATTACCGACCAAGGAGTCAATGCTAATTGCAGAAAACACAATCAATATTTGTTCACACTTTTAATTAAAATCCTTCAATGAAAAAAAGGAACGTTGGTTGTGACGGAAAAAGGAAACTGCATTGAGTGCTTTAAATTTGAAATAACTAAGTACAATAAATACTAAAATAAACGGTTACAAAAGTAACGCTCATCTTTTTCACAATATCAATGCAAATAACCAGTGGATTTTAACAGAAGACAAGCATTTATGGTAAAATCTTACCTAAAAATGATTTAACATAAATAAAACAAAATTTATCTACAGTTTGTCCACCAATAAATAATCACTTACAAAGTAAACAAGTCGTTGCTATTTCTTTCAAAAATTGAAATACATAAATACTTGTAAAGACAAGAATGATCTTTGCAGTGATGTGCACCACACAACCCCACAAATTCTTCACACGAATTTGAAATGATTTTAACCAAAAATTGAATTCACTCTCGACACTTCCAAAGCAAATCACTTTGTATAAAAACAGCAGCAAGATCTATATAAAACACTCTAAACCTGCAAAACATTCATGAATTCACCCATGGAAATTTATAGCAAAACATGCTAACGTTTTAGTTAAAGTAGGGATGGTCAGGACCTGCCCTAACTGTCTGATAAAGAATATATTAACATTTGTTCTATTATATTATTAAAAAAGGCAGTGGAAAACTCTGCATTAATTATAACAAAGACATCAACAACAACAACAAACTTGAGAAACTGAAAGACGCCAATCGCAGACGGCCGCGTTTGAACAATATCACCGAAGAATCTCACGT
>JAHPZR010027636.1:0-15442 GCA_019787425.1 Platygyra sinensis
GGCCTTCATGCAAAAAGGGCGTATGTCGGTTTTTGGCCGATTTTCTTTTGGAGACCTTTTGTTCAACGAGAAACAAAAGAAACCTTTTGTTTCACTTAGTTTTATTATTCGTATAATTACGCAAATCAGTTACTGCTGCTTAGTGCTGCTCCATTAGTACAAGCGAGTTAAGGCGCGGTACAGAGCGGGTCTGGATTTGTTTTGTTGTGATGCGGTTCGATACAAGGTCCGGCGCTTTTTTTTTTTTTTTTTCTGTTTCTCTAGCTATTTCACAAACCAAAACATCAATTTAAAAATTTTAACTTGCTGTCGAAGCTGCCAACAGTAATCGTTTAAGTTCGGGTCGCGTCGAAATCTGCCTTCGAAAGATTTGCTCATAAAGATGCCGCTTCACGCAAAACTGAGTTTTTGGCATACGTTATTTCTAGAGAACGAAGCGAATGACCACCAAAGCAATTACAGAACGATGCGTTTCATGTCAAAACAAGTCAGTCTGTGAAAAATTAGCTCGATCCTGAAAAAAATGAAAATCGGCCAAAAACCGATATACGCCCTTTTTGCATGAAGGCCTTCAATTATTAATTACTTGATAGAGCTAGATAATAATCCAAACTGACTGTCGAGTAGGAGACACATTCTTTTTTGAAGGTATTAAATGGCAGACACTTAACTTTAATGGGTATTGCCTCCCAGATTTGTGATGCCACTACTCTAAAGCTTGCAAGGCCATAGTTATATCTAGAAGGTGGCCTATATATGTTCTGGTTAGTGGCATATCTAGTGCTATAATTATGAACTTCGGAAGCGAGTTGTACCAAATCATAGAGAGCAGGAGGTGTTTCCTTTTTTTGGAATTGAATTTTATGTACAAGGCCGGCAAAGTTCAACAGAAGTGTTTGAGTGCAAAGAAATGTGGTTAAAACTTGAAACAGCAGCTGGCTTGTAATTCGGAGAAGAGCATTTAGTGTCAGATGATATGAAAACTGATGGTTTAGACTACCTAAGAAAATGAAATTCTAGCAAGCTGTTTACTAGTATCGGTCCATTCATCAGAATTGTAGCATTTCTGTACATTGCTTTCAGTTGGCTTTCACTTTCTGTTAGTCAAGTGCATTTTCTAGTGTAGTGTAGACCATACTTGGCTTCTTTGAACTACAAATGTTTCCATGGTCACCAAGTAAAGTCCAAGTAAGTATATTTTACCCTTTCAAGAGCAAGCTAGTGCACTTAGTTAATACTTACACGCTCTAGTGTGAAGCCAAGCAATGTCATGCCATATTCCAGAAGTCCATAATACTATATATAATATTTATTTTTTATGTTATGCATACCTCTGCCTCTGCCTCCAACACCCCCCAGCGGCCCTAGAATGTGAAGAATAGAAATTAAAGCCCAGTCCACACTCATGCATTTTCATTTGAGCATTTAGGCCCGGTCCACACTATGCTGGAGGCATAGTCGTTTAGGCATTTTGGACTTGGGGGGCAGTGACCTTCTAGCTCGAAAAAATTATGAAATTCCCCAACATGTAAAAAGACGCTTACAATTCCCACATATAATGAAACTTTCTCTGGTGTAGTGTGGACACCAAGTCAAGAATGATAATTTGAAAATGATACTATGAACGGAAACCTTTTGAAGTATTTTGGATTATTAATGAGTATGAACAAAAAAAGGCAGGTGTGAACAGGGCCAAAGACCTAAGTGTAACTCTTCTTGAAACAAACTATGAGGTTTCTGAAAGAAAACAATAATTTTCAAAATGTAAACTGAAAATTGCAAACCTAATATAAAAAACACATTCAAGCAACATGGTTCTCACACTCATCATTCTCATCAACACAAAATTAATTTGTAAGATTTTAAAAATTGGAACAAAGAGTTGAGAAGTGAACTGGAACAGACACCATGCCATACATACATGTATGATAACCTTACCTTTCTGTCCAGGTGGTTTAGGGAGAAATCTCGCCAATGGTAACAGCTTCATAGGATCAATGAAGAACTAGAAATGAGCAGAAACGAAAAGTAGTTTGTACTTTTATCATAAGGCTCTATTTCTCAGTTGCAAAATTAGAAATGAAGATGGTGGCAACTTTCAAGTAAGGACAGCTTCTGAAAAATTTATCAAGACATGAAAAGGCCTACACAGTTGCCTGTTTTACTAAAGGAACACAAAGACAATGTTTGACTTCTTTACTTAATCAATTTGTGATCAACATGACCAGGCTTATAAAGTAGAACTCAGACAACTCAGTAAGTTATATTTAATTACTTATTACGTCTATGTTTACCTTTTGATTTTTTTGAAACGAGGATGCCTTCATATCTGTGTTTATCTTTACAGAAAAATACTGTGTATAAAAAGCATGTTGTTAAGGAAATTAATTTCACGACCAATAAAGCCTACCATCCCAGTCACTCTCAAGTTAAACACAATGTTAGTCTGAAAATTTAATAGAAAGCATTGGCATCCCTGGATGATGCCATGTTAACTCATCTAATCTCTCATCTGTCATATGATATTTACTTGATCACACACTATCATATGAGCTACCAAGATCCTGGACAAATTTTAATGTGGCATCATATGTTTCATGTCAATCATACTTATTCATTTAAAAGTAATTAACTTTAACAAATCATGTACATTCATCAACATGTCCTCACTTGTGAATTGGCATCATACAGGGTTCTCAGTCACCAGTAGCCTTTTTCTCCATACACGTAGCAAACTTCTTAGTTTGTGGGTGAATTGTATCAACAGCAAGCAGTTTCACTTACAGCATCAAGGGCCAATCAAGCAACTCAGCCATAACAGTTGCTACAGGTTACAGCCCCCTTAATTAACAACACAGAATATATAATATATTGTCTTCATATTCAACTAAGGATACAAAATCTGTCATTGGACCAAATATGTCATCTACTTTGCCAATCTGTGATTTGTTTTCTAAGTAAACTGGAGCATTAAAGTAAGGAATCTTCTCATTTGTACATTTACACACCAGGTCTCCTTCACAAGGATGAAGAACATGGCCCAGCTCTAAAAGATAGAAAAAATAAGTTACAAAAGTCAGTTTTGTATCTCTTGTGCCTGCATAATCATCTTCTAAAGAAATATTAAACAATAATCTTGGAGTTTATAGCTTTCCGGAACACGTGGAATACACACTATACTATTTGGAATACCATTGTAACTGGATAATGTGTAACTCCAGAAAATATCCATACCTCCCTCACAGACCCCCACCCCCCCCCCCCCCCCCCCCCACACACACACACACACACCCCTCTGTTCATACTTTCTTAAAATGTTTTGGCCTTACAGAACCCCTCACCTGCGGGAAATTCCAATCCCATCTGTGGGGGGGAGTATGGATATTCCCTGGAACTGCACAATAAAGATCTAACAAGGTGACTTTTGTTTTAATACCTGTAAATCAAATTTGATTCAATACACATCACACATATACAGTTCATTTCACACAAATTCCAGTTACCTGACATAATTTGGTACAGAAACTTTACACTGTAAACTTTAATAAACTTAATAAATAACATTTCAAACCTTAAATCAGACTATTGCAAAAAGAAATTCAAAAATGACATTTTCAGACTCCATACTACAAAGACCTAAAGAGCACTCAAGCCAGTCTGTGTCACATCAAGACTACCTTGGAATGTTGTATGACATTGGGCAGACTGAACACTGGAACTGAAAACTGCAGACTGCATACGGAAGACTGCAGACTGGAGACATTTTAATGCAGTATTCCCATTTCCACCATGCTTTTTGACCATGAACAGGGCAAGCTGTTTCTATGCCAGTTTCCATATAAATCTCTATATTTAATATCAGGGTCCAGGGCTCAAAGTTAACAACCAACTGGTCACATATGCGACTAGATTTTTGGCCGTGTACTTAAAAACTGATTTGTGGTCGCACCACTGCGCCTTAAAAAAGGCAATATACAGTGCGACTTCTCTAGTGCTTACCCACCTGAACAAACTAACATACTCCAATTGATAAATATGGGCAACCCAGAAACTGGAGACTGGAATCTGGAACCGGAAACTGGAATCCGAAACCGGAATACAGAATCTGGAATCCGGAGTCCACAAATCAAAGAAAACAAGTTTGCGAAAATTATTTTGCTTAGCTTTTGCCTGTAGAAAAATAAAAGGCCAATCGAAAAAAACAACCTCAAACTTAACCGTTTTTGAAACAAAATTCCCTGGCTATTGAAATTCATGCAACGGTTACTACTAGTGAGGGCTATGATTAGGAGAATCTAAGTAACGCACCCTGAGAGGGTCTCAAGTAAGCTTCCTGGTAGTTGCCTCTTTATTTATTAAGTGATCTGCAATTTACCTGAAGTATAAATTTGCCCTTTGTGTCTAGTAGAAACTGAACAAGATAGAGAACATGGTCTCCGTCAGTGGCAGCCCTTGTACACTGATGGTTTTTCAATGTCCAAAGGCTTACCTGGCTATCCTAAATATTTTTTTTTTCCCAACAGATACGAAACTAATTCCAAATCAACACTATATCCACACTGATACTGTTACAAATCACCACCACACTTTGCTTCTGGCCATCGTATCAAAACATAATTTATAGAAATGTTTGTCTACTTTTTGTTTGGGAAGCGATTGAACCACATGTTTTTAAAGACTGCTAGGAACTCACCGCAATAGGTTGCTACTATTGTGCTACCCCTGGTCTTCGCAGAGCTTATTGATCTAGACAAGAACCCCGCACTCTCAGTAGTACCAAGTTGAACGAAAGATGGATAACTAGCCTGCGTGCCTGCGAGCAGGCTCTCATGTTTGGGCCAGGGACGCGAGCGGAGAGACCGCGAGAAGGCTTTCGCTCAAGTGCCAATGCATAAAGACACTAGACACTAGAGCCTGCTCAGACGCACTTTATTTAGATTCTCATAATCAGAGCCCTCACAGACGGAAGTTTTTGTTTTAAAAAAGGTTAAGTTTGAGGGTTTTTTGCTTAGCATCTTATTTTTTTACCGGCACAAGTTATGCAAAATAATTTTCATGAGTTTAAAGAACTTGTTTTTCTTTGATTTGTGGATTCCAGATTCCGCATTCCCGGTTCCGGTTCCAGATTCCGGTTCCGAATTCCAGTTTCCGATTTCTGGGTTTTAGGGTTGCCCGATAATATATAAATTTAAACATGCATACAACACAACCAGGCACCAAGTAATAAAGTTGCACCATTTTCCTTTCATTGGTGTGTGTTTCTATTCGTCATTTTTAAGCCTAATTTCCCAGTGGATTCTCCAAACTCAAACTTTGAATTCATTTCTTCCTATGTTGTTTTGGTGGTCATACTGCTAGGTGTTCCTGGCGGAAGCGTGGAGACTGGGGATGAGATTAAATTGTGTTCCCCTTCTTCGCGAACTTATAGAATGCTGGATTTTGTAAAGAAAGCTTTGCATAAAACTTGTCTGATATACAAAAATGTCCAGTGTTTTCTGAATGGGCAGTCCACAAATTCTATGGCTTGAAAGCTAGCCAAATGAGCAAAGTTCATGCTAGTTCTCACAAATACCCACATGTCGAAAAGTCAAGAATTTTCGAGAACAGAATTTCAAAGGTACTCAATGAAGCAACTTCAGTAGTTAATATCTATAACTCTTGTGTGAAATATCCTGATTCTTTAATTTGTTTTCGTTGTGTTCAATACTGCTACAATAGGCCCATTATTGCAACACGAAACCTGAGTCGCTCTTTTACGAGCAGTAATAAGTATTCTTTTGGAGTAGGTGCTACAAGTATATTTGAAGCTGTGCACCTAAAATGTTTGACTTTGACCTAATGCATAAATTACTGACATGTATTTTTCATATAACAATGTTCACTAGTTATTGGCTCAAAATTGAGTGACATGACCAGTCATATATGAAGCTCGAAGTTGTCACTATTAAAACAAAGACAACAAGGACTCTATCGCGTTTCGGAGCTCCCTTTGTGCCTTCAATTTATGAGAAACAACTACACATGCATGTACATGTCTGTTACAGTTGTGTATTCATGAAGAATAGTATAAGATAATCTGTACAGAAATCCTATCAACTACAGAAGAATTTTGTTGCTTTAAAATCAACAAATCAATGTTAAATACTCTATTTTATTAATATCATCACCAATGCTTAACCAATGTAAGCACAAAATTTGAAACAAAATTCTTACAAATTGGTTAGCTCTAAATGCCCTTGTAAAATGGCACTCAGTCACGTTGAAACGCCCCGCACCGCACTGTGCATCTCTACCTAGGCCGAGTTCAGCGGCAAAAAAAATTCAAAAGGGGAAAGAGAAAGGACGGAAGGGAGGGGGTGAGAGCGATAGGGTCGAGAAAGAAAAACGGGGGGGTGGAGGGAACGGGGGAAGGGAGAGGGGGGGGTCCGGAGGGAAGTGGGCAGGACCTGGCCCCGGGAAAAGCAAAAGCTGAGTGTAGGCTGACGTGGGGAGGAAAGGCGAAGTTGCCCCCGCCGTCCTACTGTTTCCACGCCAGACTTGGACTACTTCGATAGTTTTTTTGTAAAACAGATTGGATTATTGCCAAGCGTAACACACGGTTAAAAGACACTGTTTTGCAGCATGAAGTAAAACATTGCTTTTTTGAGCTGCCTAACAATAAGTTTGCAAAGGCTCCTCATGTACAATGAATGTCAAATATCTTTATTTTGTAAGCAGTTCATTGATACTTCTGGATAAATGACAATGAAACACAACAGACAACTTAAGTACAGTAGTGTTAATAGCACAAATAATAGCAGAATTAAAAATTGTTTCAACCGATCATTCAGTCTCGTTATTCATTTTGATGATTGGGGTAGCAATTTTTTCACACTATTAAAGAATTGATTCAACAGTTTAAAGGGCGGAGAAACCTGATACAAGGTCACATGCGCTATGCGATCAAAAGTCATTCATGAGGTTAAGAGTGAAATCATCTCCTGCCCAGATCGAGATGTACGTGTCCCCAATAACGATTAAAAAAATATTGTGAGACAGTGATACCCGATTACTGACAATTATGTATATGTAATGGTTAATTCCTTTATAATTGTGAACAATTAAATCATTTCAAAACAAAAAGAGTACTCATGCAGACGACTAGGAGTGGACTGGCCGGCTTATTCCCCTGGTAGGAGATGCGAAGACCATGACAACCAGCGAATTCCCCCCGCCTACCAGGAATCAACAGAGTATATCCTGAGGTGAAGAAAGCCCATGCCAATCCCCCGCTAAGCCCAAATCAGGGGGGGGGATGCGGGGGTTTCAAATGACTGTGCATAAAAGGCATTTAAAACAATTGGTTCAGAATGTCACAATTTTTGTTGCTTAATTGTTAAGATTGGTGATGATATTAATAAAATAGAGTATTTAACATTGAATTTGTTGATTTTAAAGCAACAAAATTCTTCTGTAGTTGATAGGATTTCTGTACAGATTATCTTATACTATTCTTCATGAATACACAAACTGTAACAGACATGTACATGCATGTGTAGTTGTTTCTCATAAATTGAAGGCACAAAGGGAGCTCCGAAACGCGATAGAGTCCTTGTTGTCTTTGTTTTAATAGTGACAACTTCGAGCTTCATATATGACTGGTCATGTCACTCAATTTTGAGCCAATAACTAGTGAACATGTTATATGAAAAATACATGTCAGTAATTTATGCATTAGGTCAAAGTCCAACATTTTAGGTGCACAGCTTCAAATATACTTGTAGCACCTACTCCAAAAGAATACTTATTACTGCTCGTAAAAGAGCGACTCAGGTTTCGTGTTGCAATAATGGGCCTATTGTAGCAGTATTGAACACAACGAAAACAAATTAAAGAATCAGGATATTTCACACAAGAGTTATAGATATTAACTACTGAAGTTGCTTCATTGAGTACCTTTGAAATTCTGTTCTCGAAAATTCTTGACTTTTTCGACATGTGGGTATTTGTGAGAACTAGCATGAACTTTGCTCATTTGGCTAGCTTTCAAGCCATAGAATTTGTGGACTGGCCCATTCAGAAAACACTGGACATTTTTGTATATCAGACAAGTTTTATGCAAAGCTTTCTTTACAAAATCCAGCATTCTATAAGTTTGCGAAGAAGGGGAACACAATTTAATCTCATCCCCAGTCTCCACGCTTTCCGCCAGGAACACCTAGCAGTATGACCACCAAAACAACATAGGAAGAAATGAATTCAAAGTTTGAGTTTGGAGAATCCACTGGGAAATTAGGCTTAAAAATGACGAATAGAACACACTACCAATGAAAGGAAAATGGTGCAACTTTATTACTTGGTGCCTGGTTGTGTTGTATGCATGTTTAAATTTATATATTCATCGGGCAACCCTAAAACCCAGAAATCGGAAACCGGAATTCGGAACCGGAATCTGGAACCGGAACCAGGAATGCGGAATCTGGAATCCACAAATCAAAGAAAACAAGTTCTTTAAACTCATGAAAATTATTTTGCATAACTTGTGCCGGTAAAAAAATAAGATGCTAAGCGAAAAAACCCTCAAACATAACCTTTTTTAAAACAAAAACTTCCGTCTGTGAGGGCTCTGATTATGAGAATCTAAATAAAGTGCGTCTGAGCAGGCTCTAGTGTCTAGTGTCTTTATGCATTGGCACTTGAGCGAAAGCCTTCTCGCGGTCTCTCCGCTCGCGTCCCCGGCCCAAACATGAGAGCCTGCTCGCAGGCACGCAGGCTAGTTATCCATCTTTCGTTCAACTTGGTACTACTGAGAGTGCGGGTTCTTGTCTAGATCAATAAGCTCTGCGAAGACCAGGGGGTAGCACAATAGTAGCAACCTATTGCGGTGAGTTCCTAGCAGTCTTTAAAACATGTGGTTCAATCGCTTCCCAAACAAAAAGTAGACAAACATTTCTATAAATTATTGTTTTGATACGATGGCCAGAAGCAAAGTGTGGTGGTGATTTGTAACAGTATCAGTGTGGATATAGTGTTGATTTGGAATTAGTTTCGTATCTGTTGGGAAAAAAAATATTTAGGATAGCCAGGTAAGCCTTTGGACATTGAAAACCATCAGTGTACAAAGGGCTGCCACTGACGGAGACCATGTTCTCTATCTTGTTCAGTTTCTACTAGACACAAAGGGCAAATTTATACTTCAGGTAAATTGCAGATCACTTAATAAATAAAGAGGCAACTACCAGGAAGCTTACTTGAGACCCTCTCAGGGTGCGTTACTTAGATTCTCCTAATCATAGCCCTCACTAGTAGTAACCGTTGCATGAATTTCAATAGCCAGGGAATTTTTGTTTCAAAAACGGTTAAGTTTGAGGTTGTTTTTTTCGATTGGCCTTTTATTTTTTCTACAGGCAAAGCTAAGCAAATAATTTTCGCAAACTTGTTTTCTTTGATTTGTGGACTCCGGATTCCGGATTCTGGATTCCGGTTTCTGGATTCCGGTTTCCGGTTCCAGATTCCGGTCTCCAGTTTCTGGGTTGCCCATATTTATCAATTGGAGTATGTTAGTTTGTTCAGGTGGGTAAGCACTAGAGAAGTCGCACTGTATATTGCCTTTTTTAAGGCGCAGTGGTGCGACCACAAATCAGTTTTTAAGCACACGGCCAAAAATCTAGTCGCCATATGTGACCAGTTGGTTGTTAACTTTGAGCCCTGGACCCTGATATTAAATATAGAGATTTATATGGAAACTGGCATAGAACTCACACTAAGCTTGCCCTGTTCATGGTCAAAAAGCATGGTGGAAATGGGAATACTGCATTAAAATGTCTCCAGTCTGCAGTATGCAGTCTGCAGTTTTCAGTTCCAGTGTTCAGTCTGCCAATGTCATACAACATTCCAAGGTAGTCTTGATGTGACACAGACTGGCTTGAGTGCTCTTTAGGTCTTTGTAGTATGGAGTCTGAAAATGTCATTTTTGAATTTCTTTTTGCAATAGTCTGATTTAAGGTTTGAAATGTTATTTATTAAGTTATTAAAGTTTACAGTGTAAAGTTTCTGTACCAAATTATGTCAGGTAACTGGAATTTGTGTGAAATGAACTGTATATGTGTGATGTGTATTGAATCAAATTTGATTTACAGGTATTAAAAACAAAAGTCACCTTGTTAGATCTTTATTGTGCAGTTCCAGGGAATATCCATACTCCCCCCCCCACAGAAGGATTGGAATTTTCCGCAGGTGAGGGGTTCTGTAAGGCCAAAACATTTTAAGAAAGTATGAAAGAGGGGTGTGTGTGTGTGTGTGGGGGGGGGGGGGGGGGGGGGTGGGGGTCTGTGAGGGAGGTATGGACATTTTCTGGAGTTACACATTATCCAGTTACAATGGTATTCCAAATAGTACAGTGTGTATTCCATGTGTTCTGGAAAGCTATAAACTCCAAGATTATTGTTTAATATTTCTTTAGAAGATGTTCTTCGTGGGATTATGCAGGCACAAGAGATACAAAACTGACTTTTGTAACTTATTTTTTCTATCTTTTAGAGCTGGGCCATGTTCTTCATCCTTGTGAAGGAGACCTGGTGTGTAAATGTACAAATGAGAAGATTCCTTACTTTAATGCTCCAGTTTACTTAGAAAACAAATCACAGATTGGCAAAGTAGATGACATATTTGGTCCAATGACAGATTTTGTATCCTTAGTTGAATATGAAGACAATATATTATATATTCTGTGTTGTTAATTAAGGGGGCTGTAACCGGTAGCAACTGTTATGGCTGAGTTGCTTGATTGGCCCTTGATGCTGTAAGTGAAACTGCTTGCTGTTGATACAATTCACCCACAAACTAAGAAGTTTGCTACGTGTATGGAGAAAAAGGCTACTGGTGACTGAGAACCCTGTATGATGCCAATTCACAAGTGAGGACATGTTGATGAATGTACATGATTTGTTAAAGTTAATTACTTTTAAATGAATAAGTATGATTGACATGAAACATATGATGCCACATTAAAATTTGTCCAGGATCTTGGTAGCTCATATGATAGTGTGTGATCAAGTAATTATCATATGACAGATGAGAGATTAGATGAGTTAACATGGCATCATCCAGGGATGCCAATGCTTTCTATTAAATTTTCAGACTAACATTGTGTTTAACTTGAGAGTGACTGGGATGGTAGGCTTTATTGGTCATGAAATTAATTTCCTTAACAACATGCGTTTTATACACAGTATTTTTCAGTAAAGATAAACACAGATATGAAGGCATCCTCGTTTCAAAAAAATCAAAAGGTAAACATAGACGTAATAAGTAATTAAATATAACTTACTGAGTTGTCTGAGTTCTACTTTATAAGCCTGGTCATGTTGATCACAAATTGATTAAGTAAAGAAGTCAAACATTGTCTTTGTGTTCCTTTAGTAAAACAGGCAACTGTGTAGGCCTTTTCATGTCTTGATAAATTTTTCAGAAGCTGTCCTTACTTGAAAGTTGCCACCATCTTCATTTCTAATTTTGCAACTGAGAAATAGAGCCTTATGATAAAAGTACAAACTACTTTTCGTTTCTGCTCATTTCTAGTTCTTCATTGATCCTATGAAGCTGTTACCATTGGCGAGATTTCTCCCTAAACCACCTGGACAGAAAGGTAAGGTTATCATACATGTATGTATGGCATGGTGTCTGTTCCAGTTCAATTCTCAACTCTTTGTTCCAATTTTTAAAATCTTACAAATTAATTTTGTGTTGATGAGAATGATGAGTGTGAGAACCATGTTGCTTGAATGTGTTTTTTATATTAGGTTTGCAATTTTCAGTTTACATTTTGATAATTAATTGTTTTCTTTCAGAAACCTCATAGTTTGTTTGAAGAGTTACACTTAGGTCTTTGGCCCTGTTCACACCTGCCTTTTTTTGTTCATACTCATTAATAATCCAAAATACTTCAAAAGGTTTCCGTTCATAGTATCATTTTCAAATTATCATTCTTGACTTGGTGTCCACACTACACCAGAGAAAGTTTCATTATATGTGGGAATTGTAAGCGTCTTTTTACGTGTTGGGGAATTTCATAATTTTTTCGAGCTAGAAGGTCACTGCCCCCCAAGTCCAAAATGCCTAAACGACTATGCCTCCAGCATAGTGTGGACAGGGCCTAAATTCTCAAATGAAAATGCATGAGTGTGGACTGGGCTTTAATTTCTATTCTTCACATTCTAGGGCCGCCGGGGGGTGTTGGAGGCAGAGGCAGAGGTATGCATAACATAAAAAATAAATATTATATATAGTATTATGGACTTCTGGAATATGGCATGACATTGCTTGGCTTCACACTAGAGCGTGTAAGTATTAACTAAGTGCACTTAGTCTAGCTTGCTCTTGAAAGGGTAAAATATACTTACTTGGACTTTACTTGGTGACCATGGAAACATTTGTA
Organism: Platygyra sinensis; assembly: GCA_019787425.1. Taxonomy (NCBI): domain Eukaryota; kingdom Metazoa; phylum Cnidaria; class Anthozoa; order Scleractinia; family Merulinidae; genus Platygyra; species Platygyra sinensis. Next base: position 12,416 of record JAHPZR010027636.1, read on the forward strand.
GTTCAAAGAAGCCAAGTATGGTCTACACTACACTAGAAAATGCACTTGACTAACAGAAAGTGAAAGCCAACTGAAAGCAATGTACAGAAATGCTACAATTCTGATGAATGGACCGATACTAGTAAACAGCTTGCTAGAATTTCATTTTCTTAGGTAGTCTAAACCATCAGTTTTCATATCATCTGACACTAAATGCTCTTCTCCGAATTACAAGCCAGCTGCTGTTTCAAGTTTTAACCACATTTCTTTGCACTCAAACACTTCTTTTGAACTGTGCCGGCCTTGTACATAAAATTCAATTCCAAAAAAAGGAAACACCTCCTGCTCTCTATGATTTGGTACAACTCGCTTCCGAAGTTCATAATTATAGCACTAGATATGCCACTAACCAGAACATATATAGGCCACCTTCTAGATGTAACTATGGCCTTGCAAGCTTTAGAGTAGGGGCATCACAAATCTGGGAGGCAATACCCATTAAAGTTAAGTGTCTGCCATTTAATACCTTCAAAAAAGAATGTGTCTCCTACTCGACAGTCAGTTTGGATTATTATCTAGCTCTATCAAGTAATTATTTATTATCTATTTTACCTAGTTCTCTGCCTTAAACAGTGATTACCTTACGTATATTCTGTCTAGCTCTATCAAGTAATTAATTTATCTATTTTACCTAGTTCTCTACCTTAAATAGTGATTACCTTATGTGTATTCTGTAAATAACCCCCTCTTAATATTAACTGCACTGTGGTAGTGGCCAACTCGAAAGCTCTGCTCCTTTGGCCACTACGCACTTTTTCAAATTAATACCTAGTGCACATGTACATGTACGCTACTTTTCCTACTTTGTTCTTTTTACCTTTCTTTCTATTGTAAATTAACATTGTGTGAATAAGTGTGAATAAACTGAATTGAATTCGGACGAGTCAAGGAAATGCATTTTCTAGGTTAGCTTTAGCCCTACAATGATTTCTTTGCCGAAAACTGTGTTGTTGAGCCATTTTAGAGAAATACAGATGTTGATAAGTGAATAAAGATGGTGAATTTTGAGCTCGGTAATATTAAATGTGAAAGATAAATAATTATTAATCAACACAACACGAGCGTGGGACAAAGAAAAAATCTGAGTCCCCGACAGGATTCGAACCCATGACCTCCTGAACACCAGGGGGTGCTCTGAGCACCCCCCGGTGTTCGGGAGGTCATGGATTTGATTCCTGTCGGGGACTCAGATTTTTTCTTTGTCCCACGCTCGTGTCATGTTGATTAATTCATCTTCACGATACAGATGTTTCTTAGCTTTGTATTGCTGCTATTGCTATGTTGTTCTTCAGCAACAAAGAAACTATGCATTTCTTCATGATCAATCGAATATGTGATACGTGACTGATTGTATTGCATAAATGCTTTGAGTAATATACTTTGTCATCAGGTGTGAAGCCAACTTTTGTAAAGTGCGACTTGAGATTTTCAAGTGCACTTGAGTCAAGTGCTTATATGAACTAACTTAGCTTTTACAGTGAAGCCAAGTATTACGTAACCATTCTTACGGCAAAGTAAAGTGAAGTTAAGTGCAGTAAATATATTTCAATCTGAGGTCACAAACCTTTATCAACATGAGCTGTTTTCTTGCATGCATGTGCTCAGCTTGTTTTGACTAGAGTCTAGTACTAGTGGTCATTAAACATTATCACAGTAGAAACGGAAAAAAAATTGATGTGTAAGTCCACAGTGCATTTACTGTGAATTGATAGTCATCTACTGCTCTCAGCGTTACAAGGCAGGAGATGGCTGGATTTTCAGGTTACGATTTATTATTTTATTATTCAACAAATTGTAACACTATCCAAATATGGTCATGATGCTCTCGATATCTGTCATCCGTAGGTGACGGATATCCGGCGATATACGTAGCTTCGTACGTGGGAAGAAAAAGTGAAGTGAAAAAATGTTGACAGAAAGGTTTAAAAATGTTACGAGCTTGGAAATCAATTTTGTTATCAATTTGTTGAATAATAAAACAATTATCCTGCTCAATCTTGCGGAATATCGTCTGATTTTAGCCGACTCGGCCTATGGCCTCGTCGGCTAAGTATCAGACGATATTCCGCGCGATTTCGCAGGATAATTGTTAAATATAGTATGCAGACACTTTAAATGATGTTATATAGTGACTTATTTATTGTACTATTTCAGGAGGAGGCCGGGGTGGCCGAGGGGGTGGTCGAGGTTTTGGACGTGGAGGAGGAGGAAGAGGTGGTGGTGGCTTCCGTGGAGGAGGCAGAGGTGGTGGAGGAGGAGGAGGAAGAGGTTTCAGAGGGGGTTCCAGAGGGGGCTCCAGAGGTGGCGGTGGAGGATTTAGAGGTATTTATTTTGATTGATTTTTTTTTAACTTTTTATTTTTTTTTTAATTTTTAATTTGTATGACAATGTTGTGGGAGGTGCAGTGGCCGCATGGTTAGTGTGCTCGACTCCGGAGCGAGTGGTCCGGGTTCATGCTCTGGCCGGGGACAATGTGTTGTGTTCTTGGGCAAGACACTTTACTCTCACGGTGCCTCTCTCCACCCAGGTGTATAAATGGGTAGCGGCGGATTTAATGCTGGGGGTAACCCTGCGATGGACTAGCATCCCATCCAGGGGGGAGTAGAAATACTCCTAGTTGTTTCATACTACACAAACCGGGATAAGCTCCGGCCTGGTGGGCCACATTGGCCCGTATGCAGATGTTGCCATGACAATGTTTTAATTTTAACTAGGAGTGGGGGTTTTAATTTTTAATTACAAATATTGTAAAGCACCATTGAGCTCTGGAAATGAGCACTATATAAATTCATGTATTATTATTATTATTATTATTTCATTTTTTGTCTAATTTCATGCAATCAAATTTACAAATATGCAGTTGCACGGGATTTGCAATTTGTTCAGTAGAAATAGTGTTCCGCATTAATTTGTTCAACCCCTTTTCTGAAAGCATTGTAACCTATATTCTATAGAAACAAAAATATTTGAGTGCGATGACATCTCCCT
>JAHPZR010027640.1:0-22985 GCA_019787425.1 Platygyra sinensis
TTGTGTTAGAGATGCAAAAAGGGGGTCACCGACTTCGATTCAGAGATAGAGCGTGTGGAAACTCCCCTGATTTTGAAAGAATGGCGCACGTACTTAGAATGGCCTACGGGAGTTTATAGTTTAAAACATCGAAAGTGAGTCAACAGAGGCAACGATCTTCTTAGTCATATTTTTGTAGAAAGAGGTCTGCTGCCTAAATAACTCCAAATGTTACCAACGTTTTCACAGAACTTAAATTGCTACTAAAACGAAAGTCCTCGCATGTGAGATTTTTGCGTAATAATAAAGTTTGAATCTTACTTGGAAGTTGGCTGCTGAGCGCAAAATTGGCGGCCATCTTGGCATGACCAAAACAGCCTAGTGACGAAACTAGTTGTATTACTCTCATCCTCGTCGAGGGTATTGTTCGAACCCCCCCCCCCCCCCCCCCCTCCCCCCAATAAAAACATCTTAAGGACATCGCAGAGCTGTAAAGCAGTTAATAACAATAGCCCTATACATGAAGCGTGTGGATAGTGATCCTGAGGCTTTCAGACTATTTAATTGGATATTCCAGTGATGTTTATGTTAGCAAAAAAAAACGAATGCTATATATTAATCGCGGCCGAACGATCAGGACACTTGATCAATGGCCATCACTCATTTAACAATAGCGACACTCATAAAGTAAAAAATACATGAAAACGAGAGACAGCAGCTTTTTCCGGTTGTACCTGCTACATCCTACTAATTATCACAACAGCAACAATTAAGAAACGCTCTTCTTTTATATGGGGGGTGGTGAATTTAAAACTATGAAGGAAATTAAGCTGCCAGGAAAAGAGAGAAAGCGTGATAGCGTCGGCGCGCGAAAAGTTTATAATGCAAATTAGTTCAAATTAATAAACGTTCGAAAGGATTGTAAACTAGTAATGTTTTAATACAATTGCTTTGATCTTGGATACTATTATAAAGATCATTAAACCGAGGTCTACGTTAAAGAACCCAAAACGCTTGAAATATTGCATTTGGAAAATACGTGTAAATGGGATGCAAATTCACTGCATGAAATGGTCTGTATAAGGACCCTTCCTCAGGTCGTATACAGTCAGTATATCTATTGGTATAAGGCAAATATAAGGATGAGGCAGGATGTATAAGGTCCGTATAATGATCAGTATATTTCAGGGTATGCCAAGAAAAATACCAGGATCTTATACACTTGTGGCAGGATTCCTTATATGTCAGTACACATTTCAGTATACATCATGTATACTGTGTGTAACAGGAGGTATACTGGGAGGTACGTGGAAGGTGTGTATACGGAATTTTACACTTGTGGCAGGATTCCTTATATATCAGTACACATTTCAGTATACATCATGTATACTGTGTGTAACAGGAGGTATACTGGGAGGTACGTGGAAGGTTTGTATACGGAATTTTACACTTGTGGTAGGATTCCTTATATGTCAGTACACATTTTAGTATACATCATGTATACTGTGTATAACAGGAGGTATACTGGGAGGTATGTAGGTTTGTATACGGAATTTTACACTTGTGGTAGGGTTCCTTCTAGCTCAGGCCACATGTCAGTATACAGTATGTATAATGGGAAAATCAAGGGGTATACTGAATGTGGTGTGGAAGGAACCTGTTCTGATTTCGTATATCTTGTGAATAATGACCACTGGTTTTCAGCTGGAAAGAAATTTGTCTTCAGCACTCTTAGTGACAGGGTTTTAGGAATACAAATCTCAGATTTGAAAATGCTTCATTATTAAACGCCATTTTTATCGATTTCTTCCCTGCTAGTTTTATTAATTAAACATTTACAAATTAAAATCTGATCGATTTCTATCTTAAACTCAACCCAGTGGAAGTTGTCTCGTGCTTCTTTAGCTTGTACTATCCAAATGAAACTAACTGTGGTATACAACAAACAGCTATTTTATATGTAAAATGTCCTCTGATTTCTAATGGAAACACAAGGATAACATGTAGGCTACAAGTTCCCTTTCCTTGGCCTCCGTGGCCACAAGGATTTAAAGTTCCTTGGCTGGAAATAACTTGCCAGTCTGCAAGTTAATGCAGTCTATTGCATCCTTCTTTCAACTTTGAAACCATTTTTTTTCTACATCCTTTTTGATGTCTATAGACAATGACTAATCCTTCTTGAATTGCTGCAACCAGTTGTTTTGTCCACCGAATCCCATTAATCCTTGGCGTGATCTCTCTGTGCATCAATTGGTGAAATGCATTGTCTTTGTTAATTGCAACTGTAATGTTTCTCTACACTCGTTTTATGAGCACCATCCACGAACTGTCCGCACAGAGATGCCCTGCGTTTGTTGTCACTTAGTGTCGTCATTGAAGGCATTATGGGTGGTAGAAGTCTTCTTTCGAACTTCAGAGCAGTGTTGAACTCGAATTTTGTTGTTCTGTTAACTTTTATAGACTTCATTGACTCAGAATCAGACTGTGCACGTCCGGCTGTACATCCTCTGCTCGCTAGTTCATTCCCAGTTCGTTGATTAATTAATGAGTCATGTTTAGTTTCATGACTGGTAGAACGAGATTAACTCTGAAGTGTAAATTAAGTTTGCTATAAGCCACCATCATAACAAATGATGTAGAAAAAATGGTTCAAAGTTTGAAAGAAGGATGTCAATAGACTGCATTACATTGCCAGACTGGCAAGTTATTTCCAGCCAAGAGAACTTTACAAATCCTTGTGGCCACGGAGGCCAAGGACAAGGGAACTTGTAGCCTACATGTTATATCCTTAGTGTTTCCATTAGAAATCACGAGGACATTTTTACATATAAAATAGTCTGTTTTGCTTGTATACCACAGTTCAGTTTCATTTGGATAGCTACAAGCTAAAGAAGCACGAGACAACTTTCACTGCGTTGAGTTTAAGATAGAAATCGATCAGATTTTAATTTGTAAATGTTTATTAATAAAACTAGCAGGAAGAAATCGATAAAATGGCGTTTAATAATGAAGCATTTTCAAATCTGAGATTTGTATTCCTAAACCCTGTCACTAAGAGTGCTGAAAACAAATTTCTTTCCAGCTGAAAACCAGTGGTCATTATTCACAAGATATACGAAATCAGCACAGGTTCCTTCCACACCACATTCAGTATACCCCTTGATTTTCCCATTATACATACTGTATACTGACATGTGGCCTGAGCTAGAAGGAACCCTACCACAAGTGTAAAATTCCGTATACAAACCTACATACCTCCCAGTATACCTCCTGTTATACACAGTATACATGATGTATACTAAAATGTGTACTGACATATAAGGAATCCTACCACAAGTGTAAAATTCCGTATACAAACCTTCCACGTACCTCCCAGTATACCTCCTGTTACACACAGTATACATGATGTATACTGAAATGTGTACTGATATATAAGGAATCCTGCCACAAGTGTAAAATTCCGTATACACACCTTCCACGTACCTCCCAGTATACCTCCTGTTACACACAGTATACATGATGTATACTGAAATGTGTACTGACATATAAGGAATCCTGCCACAAGTGTATAAGATCCTGGTATTTTTCTTGGCATACCCTGAAATATACTGATCATTATACGGACCTTATACATCCTGCCTCATCCTTATATTTGCCTTATACCAATAGATATACTGACTGTATACGACCTGAGGAAGGGGTCCTTATACAGACCTATTTATCATGCAGGTGCATTTTGCATCCCATTTACACGTATTTTCCAACTGCAAATATTTTCAAGCCGTTTTTGGCGTTCTTTAACGCGTAGACCCGGTTTTATGTCTATCTTGTGAATAATAGTAGTCCAACGTTCAATCAGCAATTTGGTATACAAAACATTACTTAGTTTTACAATCCTTTCGAACGTTTAATTAATTTGAACTATATTTTGCATATATAACTTTTCGCTGCCGCCGACCGCTTATCACGGCTTGCTCTCTCTTTTTCGCTGGCAGCTTAATTTCCTTCACATAGTTTTAAAATTCACCACCCCGCCATGATAAAGAACAGCGTTTTTCTCTTTAATTTGTTTGCTGGTTGTGAGAATTAGTAGGTTGTAATCGACAGGCTAACAACTCGGAAAAAGCCTCCTGTCTCTCGTTCGTTTCCATGTGTATTTTTTTACTTTATGAGTGTCCGGTCTGACTATTGTTTTCAAAATTGAGTGCTGGCCTATTTGTGATCACGAGTGTCCTGTCCGTTCGGCCCGGTGTCACGCGCTTTAATATATACAGGCATTCGTTTTTTTTTTGGCTAACAAAATAAAACATCACTAGGCAACTTATTCCAATATAAATAGTCATGAAAGTGCCCTCAGGATCACTGTCTCACCGCTTCATGTATAGAAGGCTATTGTTATTAACTGCTTTACCACAGCTCGTCTGTGCGGGATGTCCCTTAAGATGTTTTGTATTGGGGGGGGAGGGGGGGGGGGGGGGGGGGGTTCGAACCATACCACTCGACGAGCCCATGAGAGTAATACCAACTAGTTTTCGTCACTACAGGCTGTTTTGGTCCATAGCCAAGATGGCCCGCCCATTTTTGCGCTCAGGCAGGGCACAACTTCCAAGTAAGATTCAAACTTTATTATTACGAGCCAAAACAAATCCTCCACATATTGTGCCAAGTGTGTGTGGATTCCAAACTTTATTATTACGCAAAAATCCTCACATTGCGAGACGTTTGTTTTCAGTAGCATTTTAAGTTCTGCTGTGAAATCAACGTTGGTAACATTTTGGAGGTTATCATTTTTAGGGTCTGGCAGACCTCTTTCTCACAAACATACAAAAAACTATGACTAAGAAGATCGTTTGCCATACTGGTTTGACGTATCCGGGCCAGACACTCAGCTTTTCCGATTGTTTTAAACTATAACACTCTAACTCCCGTAGAGGCCTTTCTAATAAGTACCGTGCGCCCATGTCTTTCAAAAAGAATCAGGGGAGTTTTCCCTCCCCCAACTTATTCGGGGGCTAAAAATCTGTATATTTCTTCCCTCTTCGGAGAGGAGTCAGACATCTGGCCTCTTTGGTCACTGTTTAAGCATGAGATACCGCGACCGTCGATCGGGGGTAGGTATCCTTTCCGCTTTTGGTATTATATCTATCAAAATCAATTAACTACAACCTTTTTTCTTTCCAGTTCCTCTTTACTGCTCTCTTCACTATTCATTCTATAACGTTTCCCCCCCTTCCTCTCTCACCCATACTTTTCTTCCCTCCCTTTATTTTCTCGTTCTCTCCCTCTTTCTTTTTCTATTTCCCCTGCCCTGCACCTTCCTTTTACCGTGCCCCTGTTTACTACCTCTCTTCCATCCTTTTTAACCTCTCTCCCTCTCCTCTCCTTCCCCTACTCGCTTTTATTTTTCTTGTTCTTTCACGTTCCACAAATCCTTAATCTATCACTTCTCGCTCTTCTTTTCCTATATCCCTTTCATCAACGTATCTGAGGTAATATAGCAACTGAGAATCTTTGTTCTTCATTGTACCCCATAAATAAATTTGCTAGAAGAGGTGCTAAGGGAGAACCATCGAAACTCCATCACTAGGCCACTTTCTAAATATTTTACAACGAGCAGGACGCAATAAAGTTTTAAACGTTATTTCAACTCCAGACATCCTAACATTGGGTTTACTTTTGAAACTGAACTCAATGGGAAACTCCCTTTTCCTAATGTTCTGGTGGATAACTCGGGGGCTTCTTGAGTCTCTTCAATATATCACAAGGGCACTTACACTGGGCTTCTTACAAATTTCCTTAGTTTTACTTGTTTCAGGTGTAGGTTGGTCTTATGTACACATTGGTTGACAGAATTTTTAAAATCAACAACACCATCACTGAACGGGAAAAAAAGATCTTCAGCAACTATCGATAACTCTTTAACGCAACTCCCTTCCTAGCCATCTCATAGACAAGATCATTAACGGGTATAAAAACAAATTTTCCTTTAGACTAACTCAAAAAAACACGCGTACCACTGGGGAAGCACTACAGGTATTCGGGTACCTCAAACTGCCTTTTGTGCATGGGTGATTTTTCTATTGTCACATGCATAAACTAAAACACTTGTCTGACGTTTTTGGCAAAGATATAAACGTCAGAATTGTTTTTTTCTTCTTTCAAAATCAAAATCCTACCTCCAGATGCATTAAAATCCCTGGTTGTGCATCAATTTACTTGTGCGGGACGTAACTCCCGTTACATTGGCGAGACGTCACGCCACTTTGCAACTAGGGTAAAAGAGCATCCCTCCACTGACAAAAATTATCATGTCTACAAAATCCTGAACGGTTCACCTAGTTGTAAACGCAATTGCTCGGTTGAAACAATATAAGGAGAAAATGATCTTGTCTATGAGATGGCTAGGAAGGGAGTTGCGTTAAAGAGTTATCGATAGTTGCTGAAGATCTTTTTTTCCCGTTCAGTGATGGTGTTGTTGATTTTAAAAATTCTGTCAACCAATGTGTACATAAGACCAACCTACACCTGAAACAAGTAAAACTAAGGAAATTTGTAAGAAGCCCAGTGTAAGTGCCCTTGTGATATATTGAAGAGACTCAAGAAGCCCCCGAGTTATCCACCAGAACATTAGGAAAAGGGAGTTTCCCATTGAGTTCAGTTTCAAAAGTAAACCCAATGTTAGGATGTCTGGAGTTGAAATAACGTTAAAACTTTATTGCGTCCTGCTCGTTGTAAAATATTTAGAAAGTGGCCTAGTGATGGAGTTTCGATGGTTCTCCCTTAGCACCTCTTCTAGCAAATTTATTTATGGGGTACAATGAAGAACAAAGATTCTCAGTTGCTATATTACCTCAGATACGTTGATGACACTTTCTATTTCACAATATAATGAGCAGTGCCATAAGCACAAAACGGTGTCCTTATATCGTGGGGAAAATGCAGTATTTCAAATCCACCTGTCATTAGCAAAAACTTTCTTTACTAAAATATTGTCGAATGCTTTGTTATTAATATTCATGACTTCGAGCGCAGAAAACGTTGTATTAATTTCTTTTGATCGTCTACAAAGCGGAAAGGATAATCACCTTCATGACAGAAGATTAAACTGAAAAGTTTAGGCCTAACCCATCGGCACAAAGTTCATATATATGTTCCTATTTAAGAACCCAATTAGTAGACTTCTGTTACGATTATAGCAAGAATGCCTGCATCTCGATTATGTGCTTTTTGAACTCCATGTTTCCTACACACAAAACACAGAATATAATGAGTCAACTACCTTGACTATTTTTTGAACGAAAATGCAGCATCATTCTCCTTTGGGTGATATAACACAAACTATACAGGCATTTTCTGCCTCGCTTGGGATTGCCACCTTGTCGTGGTGGGGCGGCTTGCGTGCCCCAGTGAACCCTAGAGGTATGTTGGCTGGAGTCTTGTACTGCTGGCAGGGGCACCCATTCCAAACAGGTTGAAGCGTAGGAGCCAGACAAAGAGGGATCCCACTGACCCTCCAGGTTGGGCGTTGGGCAGAGGGCTGATAACCCTATCCCGTAAAAAAAGGCCTATTAGAGAAACCAGAAGCAGAGTGAATTCACTATTTCAAAGGGGAACTGTGGCAGTACCTCATAGGAGAGAATTGATGACGCACAGGAGCGAAAGCGAGCAGGACGCCTGCAGGTTGATCAAGCTGATACACCCTAAATATATCACGAAGATAGGCAAAGCACCAGAAGGTATAACGAGAAGGATATCAGCAAAAGCCGGTGGGAGACGTACAGTAGAGAAAGAAAGGCGAGAGGCAGGTTGAAGGTTGTGGGAGGAGGTGCGGACCGCAGCAACCAATTGAGAGGCCTCACTCACCCACTCACTCACTCACTCACTCACTCACTCACTCACTCACTCACTCACTCACTCACTCACTCGCTCGCTCGCTCGCTCGCTCGCTCACTCGCTCACTCGCTCACTCGCTCACTCGCTCACATCGCTCACTCGCTCACACGCTCACTCGCTCACTTGCTCACTCGCTCACACGCTGACTCGCTCACTCGCTCGCTCACTTACTCACTCACTCGCTCGCTCACTCGCTCACTCACTCGCTCGCTCGCTCGCTCACTCACTCACTCACTCACTCACTCACTCACTCACTCACTCGCTCGCTCACTCACTCACAGTCTATTGATTAGCTATCAAGAAAACCCTCAGGGATCAATATCTACAGAACTGGCTTGAAACCCAGAATAGGTCACCAACAAATTCAGGAGAAAAATGTACTCACAGGGAAATCAAAAATAATTATCAATTTGAAAACTACTTGACATTAATTACAAAGCCAGAGGAATTACTTTAATCAGCTGCTTAGTGAAATTGTTCACATCAATTTTACAAAACCGATTACATAAGTTTATTGAGCAACACAATATTTTAAATCCAGAACAATTTGGGTTCAGACCAAACGCCAGAACCACGGATAGTCTATTTATTCTACGCCAACTACTTCATAAATACACCAAACAACACAAAAAGGCTTTATGTTGGTTTCATTGACTACGAAGACGCTTTTGATAGTGTATGGAAATTCGTTATGTTCCAGAAATTACACAAATACGGAATTCAAGGACAATTCCTGAATATCATAAAGTCCATGTATTCCTCAATTAAGAGTTGTGTTAAAATTGACCAGAGCACACTTACAGGCCTATTTTCCTGTAACAAGGGGATACGGCAAGGTGATAGTTTAAGTCCAGTTTTGTTTTCCTTAGTCATGAATGATTTACCGCAATATTTTAAACAAAACAACTGCCCAGCGACAACTGCGATTAAGAACAAACTCTTTGATGCCCTGGTTAAACCCGTGTTACTTTACGCATGCGAAATTTGGGGACCGGAACTACTATCATACAAAACACCTTTTGATAAAAGTACAATTGAACAAGTTCATATAAAGTTTTGTAAACAGTCATTAAACGTTCGATGGTATACAGAAAATATTGCCTGCAGAGCAGAGCTTGGCATGGGCGGTACCCTTTAAGCATCGACATCAAAGCATCAATCTGCAGCTACTGGCAAAGATTGAAGCATTCTACCAACAACGTGTTGTTGCGAGAAGCATTTCAATATGCAACAAAAAATACACCTTTCTTCAACATTCAACAGAATGAAGAAATCAATAAAAAGTGTAAGGTAAAAGAACCAGTAACCCAGCAACACATCAAGAATGCACGATAAGCTATCAAGAAAACCCCCAAGGATCAATATCTACAGAACTGGCTTGAAACCCAGGATAGGTCACCAACAAATTCAAGAGAAAAATTTACTCACAGGGAAATCAAAAATAATTATCAATTTGAAAACTGCTTGACATTAATTACAAAGCCAGCACACAGAATTAGCCTAACAACGCTTAGATTAGGATGTCATGCACTACGAATACAAACGTGGTAAATATGAAAATAGAGGAGCATTAATCCCAGTAGAAGAACGCACATGTTTAGTATGCAAAGAAGATTGCATAGAACATGAACAGCATTTCTTGATGTATTGTCAGGGGTATACCGCATTAAGACGTGAGCTGCACTCACATATTTCAAACGTTGACACTCATTACAACAGATCAAGTGATAACGAAAAGACAAGGTATTTATATAGAGCGGAAAACACGATTACATCTAAAATAATACTAAAATATATCCACTTAATGTTTAAAAAAAGGAAAGAGATTCTTGATTCACAACTGTAATAAACGCTATAAATTTTCTTATTTATTGTATGCGGACGATGTTAAACAACATTTTGCATTTTATTAGTTAATGTTTAAACCTTCGTTGTATTTAGACCAATACCTCCCTTTGGAGAGTAAGGCGCAATAAAGAGTACTATTACTATTACTATTACTATTACTATTACTATTACTATTACTATTACTATTACTATTACTATTACTATTACTATTACTATTACTATTACTATTACTATTACTATTACTATTACTATTACTATTACTATTACTATTACTATTACTATTACTATTACTATTACTATTACTATTACTATTACTATTACTATTACTATTACTATTACTATTACTATTACTATTACTATTACTATTACTATTACTATTACTATTACTATTACTATTACTATTACTATTACTATTACTATTACTATTACTATTACTATTACTATTACTATTACTATTACTATTACTATTACTATTACTATTACTATTACTATTACTATTACTATTACTATTACTATTACTATTACTATTACTATTACTATTACTATTACTATTACTCACTCAATCAATCACTCACTCACTCACTCATCTTCTTCGTCCCGTCTGAGACATTAGGTCGCGACAAAACTTCGCCATACTGACCTGTCCCGTAATTTGGCCTGCGCTTCGCCCATGCAAGACTCATCTCTTCCAGCTCGTTCATCACTGTCATCCACCAGGTGGTTTTGGACCTGCCTCTTTCCCTTCTTTCAGATGGGGTTCATGTCATGGCAACTTTGGGTATTCTGTCTTCGGGCATCCTCAGTACGTGACCAAGCCAACGAAGTCTGCGATTTTTGATCTCGAGGGACATATTCATTCTGTTTGTCTTCTTATGCAGTTCCACATTACGAATCCTGTAGGGCCAATATATAGATATTACAGATCTTACGGAGGCAGCTGTTGTGAATGACGTCAATCTTTCTCATATCCCCTTTCATTATTCTCCAGCACTTGGAGCCATACAAAAAGACGGCCTTAGGGTTGCTGTTCTGAAGCCTGATCTTGGTTTTGAGGCTGTATTGCTTAGAATTCCAGAGTCCAGAGTCACAGAGTAGGCTGAAGTCACGTCTGGTTATGTTAAGGCGTCCCTGGTTGTCTTTATGGGCACCATTGTCGTTACTTGTGAGGCTTCCGAGAGATGTAGACTCTACAATGCACTCCAGCGCTTCTCCATTGATTGTGATAGGGGATGATGTTGGCGCATTGACAAACATCACCTTAGTCAATTTCTGGTTGATGTGCAGATCAGCTCGCCTTGCGAAATTGCTTAGCCGGTTGGATTTTTCCTTGAGATGGCTATGAGCAGCTCATATGACTGCCAGATCGTCGGCAAAGTCAAGGTCTTCCAAACATAAGAACAGGGTCCATGGAATTCCACGGGGACTGTCTGATGTTGTTTTACGCATCACCCAGTCTATAACTACTAGTAACAAGTTTGGAGAGAGAATGTAACCCTGCCTTACTCCAGGCTACTCTGTCAGAGTATTTTCCACAATGACACTACATTCAAAGTGTTCATAGAATGTACTTATGATGGTAACAATTTTTGTGTGGTATACCGTATGCCCTCAAAATCTTCCAGAAGCTCTTGCGATGAGCACTATCAAATGCTTTCTTGAAGTCGATAAAGTTGATATACAAAGGAATATTCCACTCAATACACTGCTCTATGATGTTCTGAAGAGCAAAAATCTGATCCATGCAGCCTGGACCTTTCCGAAACCCTGCTTGTTCCTGTCTCAGCTTCACATCTAAGGCGCAATCGATCATCTTCAGGAGGACTCTGCCAGTTGTCGCAGTTGCTAAGGTCACCCTTTTTGGGAATCTTGGATATCGGGTGCTTACTTCAGTCTTGGGGATGGTTTGGTGAATTCAGATCTTAGCAAAGAGATCAGCAAGCACCATGGATGCTGCGGTGACATCTGCCTTGAGTAATTCTGCTTGTAGTAAATCAATTCCGGCCTGGCGATTTACTACTCTTCATTGCCTTAATTGCGGTCTTCACCTCAGCCTGAAAGGGTGGGCTGTTGCAGGGGCCCATCACCTGGCTGATGTTAATGCCTATATCATCCGAAGGGTCTGGGTCCGCAGACTCTTTAGGCTCAGACCGGTTAAGCACTTCTTCAGAGTGCTGAACCCATCGTGCAACTTTCTCCATTTCCGTTCTTAACAGTTTTCCCTGCTTGTCTTAACTGGTTTGTTGAAGGTGTTATTCCGCCCACTTAAAGTGCCTATGAAATGAAATTTTCGCCTACTTTTTTTATTCTAAAATAATAAAGTCTATGATCCTTTGATTCCAAAATTTCGAGTTTGGGCTTCGGACAAGCGCATACGAATTTTTTCTCGAGCTTCAAAGTTGGCCAATTCGATCGAGTCAAAATGTGCGACATTGCGTGCGCGGTAAAAATATGCAAATTAGTACAGTTGACGTCATAAGGTGTGTGAAACCTTGAAGCCATCCAAGCATCTGAGAGGAATAAGCGAAAGAGTGGGATGTTTTTCGTTACTGGAGGGCCTGTTTTAGCGAACTGCAAAACACCATTTACACGGAAGGCACTGTCTTACCTATACTTTCGAAAGACGAAGTCAGAGGAGCACATTGTTAGCGATTTGATCGGATACACCGGCCCAACTGTACAGCGTCGAATGCGTCCGTGTTGCTCTCTCCATTTCGAACAAAGTTCTATCGACGGCTTTTAAACAGTAGAGATCCTTTGCAATGGAGAGGTGTCAATAAAGATTTAGTGGTGGTAGTCTCGAGTCTTCACACGAACAGGAACAAAATGAAAGGGAGCGAAACTTTTATTTAAAATAATTTTGGCCTCGCATCATTGTTAAACTTTGTTCGATTGGTGAAAAGTCAAGAGTGGCTATGTTTACCAGCTGTTAGCTGGTTGGATGCTAATTGTGTTTTTACATTTTGTGGGGTAGATGACTGCCTGTGTGCTCCAGAAAGGCTAAACTTCAGAATACCGGCCATGATTGCGTGACATTAAATGCCTGCTCCCGGTGTCCCGCAGTCAATAAATATTTGCATATGGAAACAAAAGAAACAACGAAACAAGCGTGCTAACCAAGAATTTACCTCGTTCTAACATCCATCAGCCGAAACAAGCGCGTTACACATCAAAAGACTTCGTTCTATAATCCATGTGCAGAAACCCAGAGTTTTAATATTCATTTTATCCAATGCAGGACTTCGGGAGCAATAGTTTTACTCGTCTTACTCTCATAGCAATAGTTTTAGTCGTCTTACGTTCATCAACCCATAAAATGGCGATACTCATCATTACGTCTCCTATTGTCATTAATGTGTCAACCGGAGGTTTATTGGCTCTCAAAACAAAGGATTCTTTCGCTCTGTGGTTGGCAAACTTTAAATATCAAAAGACTTGTTTGTAAACAGTGAATATCGCTATGCAACTCCACTGCAGGACACGGGGGCAAGTGTTAATGTCACGCAATCGTGGCTGGGTATTCAAAAGTCGCTCTCCAAATGCCATTCCATTAACTTTGAAGGGATTGTTGAGACGAACCATAAGTACTGAAGGCTTACTTCTCAGCACAGAGCAAACTTAATATACCATGTACCAAACCTCCTATTCTGGGATCAGGATATCTCCGCATTAAAAGTACTTAAAAAGTACTTAAAATTTTCCATACGTTTCGAGGCTGCTGCCTCTTCATCAGTGGACAAAAAGCAACTGTCTGCTGCGCGCGTGATAAAACGTTCAAATTAAAACTGAAATTTTGAATCCGAAATCACTTGCGCGCGCTGACCAGGAAAAGAATGCGCGCGTGTACACATTCAAACTGAACAGATTTTGGGAGTTTAGAGAAAGGCAAAGTCGGTATTAAGTCCTCCCGGATGTAACGTTTTGTGTTTTTGTGTTTTGCCTCTATTCTCGCCAACGTTACATCCGGGAGGACTTAATACCGACTTTGCCTTTCTCTAAACTCCCAAAATCTATTCAGTTTGAATTTGTACACGCGCGCATTCTTTTCCCGGTCAGCGCGCGCAAGTGATTTCGGATTCAAAATTTCAGTTTTAATTTGAACGTTTTATCACGCGCGCAGCAGACAGTTGCTTTTTGTCCACTGATGAAGAGGCAGCAGCCTCGAAACGTATGGACATTTTTAGTACTTTTTAAGTACTTTTTTCGCGCAAAAACAAATATCAACTAAGTTTTCTTTTACGAACAAACTTTGCGGTATACAGTTTTCCCCTTATTTTGACATTTATCTCCGCATTTCTGCGTGGGCTCCGGAAAAAAGGTGTCAATCCATTAAACTTTGTCGCCGTCTCAGGCACTTGTTAGTATGTTTCTACTCAAAATATGAAGCTTTCGAATAACTTATCCTACCACAAATTACTGCAAAGAAGTCTTTCATATATTTTGAATCCTGGGTAACATTGAACAAAGTAATCGAATCATCAAAAAGTTTCCATCAATCATCAAGAAATTTCCACATTTCTTTCAGTTAACGAACCAAAACATTTGGCCACCATATCGAAAATCACCGATGTATGACGTGACGTCACACTGGTAGTTATGACTAAACCACTGATTTGCTTGGAGACAACCCCTCCCTCCTGCAAAGGGGGTAAGTTTCTAAAGAAACTATGGTGCTGCGTCGGTGGGAGTATTACAGGATAATTTGGTTTTATCAACTGAGTTGACAATGTGAATTGGCCACCGTAAAGAGATTCAGCTTTCGAATTTCTTTACGGTGGCCAATTCACATTATCAACTCAGTTGTTAAAACCAAATTTTCCTCCCTCCTGCGTTTTACCAGGAGAGAGGGGGTGACTCTATTGTTTTCGATTATCTGTCAGAGACCACCTCATCACTGCCAGTGTGACGTCACATAGCAACAAGTCGAAGCTTCGCTCGGCTTGCCCAAATTTGGTGACGGGACTCCATTGAATTCAAAGAAAAAGAGATAATACAAGCTATTATTGCGCTATAATTCATTAATTTGGCATAAATGTGCAAGCTTTGTAATGGATATTGTCTGTGAGTACAACTGTTTGTTGTTTTGTGTGCGTTTTTGGTTCCAAATTTTATTGAAAACAAATCGCGTCAAGTGGGGTTACTGCCATCTTGACTTCCGGTCAAGTAAAGGCCACCCAAAACGCCCGCCGTTTTCTCTTCAAGTTTTCAACAGAATTACCTCATAATAGGAGGTTTTGTTCCTTTTTGATATAACTTTCAAGTCATTGTTAGTTTTACTCAATATGATGAGCCATTTTGCTCAACAATCCTCTTGAGTGCGAGGGCACTTCATGTCCCCAAGAGAAATTGCAAACAATGAGTATGCAAACTTTTTGGGGGGTAAAAGAGGTGCATTATGGTATTGTGCAAATAGTGAATACACGAAACAAGCGTGCTACACATGAATATACCTCGTTCTAAAATCCATCAGCAACAACAAGCGCGTTACACATGCAAAGACTTCGTTGTGTAATCCATGAGCCGAAACCCGGAGTTTTAATATTCATTTTATCCACAATAGTTTTACTCGTCTTACGTTTATCAACCCATAAAATGGCGATGCTCATCGTTACGTCTCCTATAGATCGTTTTCACTGTCACGCAATAAAAAAAAAAAAAATCAAAAACTATCTAGTGCAAAAAGCTAAGAAATTGGGATGTTATAGAAGATAAAGAAATAAGACACTTGTCCAAGTTCTAGGCCTGTAGGTTTCCCCAAACTATATTTAGCAGAAATTTACAGAGCCCAGTATGAAAACGCCATATTGGAGTACCTCCGTGGTACACCAATATGACGATCGGAAAATAGTGTAAACATCTGGAACTTACTTTGGCTATCTAGGCGACTGATTATCAGTACTGAAAAAGCAAGCATTTACATACGCACTTTTCCTAATACTCTAACTCATAAAAGAGGCCAGGTCAAAATCATGAGATAAGTATATATTTTTTTAACAAACTCGGTCGTAGCTTTGTGTCACGCACCTTCGAAATCCGGATATTCAAAACGCTCTGATTTCCAATCGAAGCACGCTATTCAGCTGTGAAATTGTAAACAGATGTAGATATGCTGCCTCTTATGACTGATGAGGATAAAAACTTTGGTGGAAGAGATGAGTCTTGCATGGGCGAAGCGCAGGCCAAATTACGGGACAGGTCAGTATGGCGAAGTTTTGTCGCGACCTAATGTCTCAGACGGGACGAAGAAGATGAGTGAGTGAGTGAGTGATTGATTGAGTGAGTAATAGTAATAGTAATAGTAATAGTAATAGTAATAGTAATAGTAATAGTAATAGTAATAGTAATAGTAATAGTAATAGTAATAGTAATAGTAATAGTAATAGTAATAGTAATAGTAATAGTAATAGTAATAGTAATAGTAATAGTAATAGTAATAGTAATAGTAATAGTAATAGTAATAGTAATAGTAATAGTAATAGTAATAGTAATAGTAATAGTAATAGTAATAGTAATAGTAATAGTAATAGTAATAGTAATAGTAATAGTAATAGTAATAGTAATAGTAATAGTAATAGTAATAGTAATAGTAATAGTAATAGTAATAGTAATAGTAATAGTAATAGTAATAGTAATAGTAATAGTAATAGTAATAGTAATAGTAATAGTAATAGTAATAGTAATAGTAATAGTAATAGTAATAGTACTCTTTATTGCGCCTTACTCTCCAAAGGGAGGTATTGGTCTAAATACAACGAAGGTTTAAACATTAACTAATAAAATGCAAAATGTTGTTTAACATCGTCCGCATACAATAAATAAGAAAATTTATAGCGTTTATTACAGTTGTGAATCAAGAATCTCTTTCCTTTTTTTAAACATTAAGTGGATATATTTTAGTATTATTTTAGATGTAATCGTGTTTTCCGCTCTATATAAATACCTTGTCTTTTCGTTATCACTTGATCTGTTGTAATGAGTGTCAACGTTTGAAATATGTGAGTGCAGCTCACGTCTTAATGCGGTATACCCCTGACAATACATCAAGAAATGCTGTTCATGTTCTATGCAATCTTCTTTGCATACTAAACATGTGCGTTCTTCTACTGGGATTAATGCTCCTCTATTTTCATATTTACCACGTTTGTATTCGTAGTGCATGACATCCTAATCTAAGCGTTGTTAGGCTAATTCTGTGTGCTGGCTTTGTAATTAATGTCAAGCAGTTTTCAAATTGATAATTATTTTTGATTTCCCTGTGAGTAAATTTTTCTCTTGAATTTGTTGGTGACCTATCCTGGGTTTCAAGCCAGTTCTGTAGATATTGATCCTTGGGGGTTTTCTTGATAGCTTATCGTGCATTCTTGATGTGTTGCTGGGTTACTGGTTCTTTTACCTTACACTTTTTATTGATTTCTTCATTCTGTTGAATGTTGAAGAAAGGTGTATTTTTTGTTGCATATTGAAATGCTTCTCGCAACAACACGTTGTTGGTAGAATGCTTCAATCTTTGCCAGTAGCTGCAGATTGATGCTTTGATGTCGATGCTTAAAGGGTACCGCCCATGCCAAGCTCTGCTCTGCAGGCAATATTTTCTGTATACCATCGAACGTTTAATGACTGTTTACAAAACTTTATATGAACTTGTTCAATTGTACTTTTATCAAAAGGTGTTT
Organism: Platygyra sinensis; assembly: GCA_019787425.1. Classification (NCBI taxonomy): domain Eukaryota; kingdom Metazoa; phylum Cnidaria; class Anthozoa; order Scleractinia; family Merulinidae; genus Platygyra; species Platygyra sinensis. The sequence continues at coordinate 17,391 of JAHPZR010027640.1, forward strand.
TGTATGATAGTAGTTCCGGTCCCCAAATTTCGCATGCGTAAAGTAACACGGGTTTAACCAGGGCATCAAAGAGTTTGTTCTTAATCGCAGTTGTCGCTGGGCAGTTGTTTTGTTTAAAATATTGCGGTAAATCATTCATGACTAAGGAAAACAAAACTGGACTTAAACTATCACCTTGCCGTATCCCCTTGTTACAGGAAAATAGCCTGTAAGTGTGCTCTGGTCAATTTTAACACAACTCTTAATTGAGGAATACATGGACTTTATGATATTCAGGAATTGTCCTTGAATTCCGTATTTGTGTAATTTCTGGAACATAACGAATTTCCATACACTATCAAAAGCGTCTTCGTAGTCAATGAAACCAACATAAAGCCTTTTTGTGTTGTTTGGTGTATTTATGAAGTAGTTGGCGTAGAATAAATAGACTATCCGTGGTTCTGGCGTTTGGTCTGAACCCAAATTGTTCTGGATTTAAAATATTGTGTTGCTCAATAAACTTATGTAATCGGTTTTGTAAAATTGATGTGAACAATTTCACTAAGCAGCTGATTAAAGTAATTCCTCTGGCTTTGTAATTCAAGAGAAAAATTTACTCACAGGGAAATCAAAATAATTATCAATTTGAAAACTGCTTGACATTAATTACAAAGCCAGCACACAGAATTAGCCTAACAACGCTTAGATTAGGATGTCATGCACTACGAATACAAACGTGGTAAATATGAAAATAGAGGAGCATTAATCCCAGTAGAAGAACGCACATGTTTAGTATGCAAAGAAGATTGCATAGAACATGAACAGCATTTCTTGATGTATTGTCAGGGGTATACCGCATTAAGACGTGAGCTGCACTCACATATTTCAAACGTTGACACTCATTACAACAGATCAAGTGATAACGAAAAGACAAGGTATTTATATAGAGCGGAAAACACGATTACATCTAAAATAATACTAAAATATATCCACTTAATGTTTAAAAAAGGAAAGAGATTCTTGATTCACAACTGTAATAAACGCTATAAATTTTCTTATTTATTGTATGCGGACGATGTTAAACAACATTTTGCATTTATTAGTTAATGTTTAAACCTTCGTTGTATTTAGACCAATACCTCCCTTTGGAGAGTAAGGCGCAATAAAGAGTACTATTACTATTACTATTACTATTACTATTACTATTACTATTACTATTACTATTACTATTACTATTACTATTACTATTACTATTACTATTACTATTACTATTACTATTACTATTACTATTACTATTACTATTACTATTACTATTACTATTACTATTACTATTACTATTACTATTACTATTACTATTACTATTACTATTACTATTACTATTACTATTACTATTACTATTACTATTACTATTACTATTACTATTACTATTACTATTACTATTACTATTACTATTACTATTACTATTACTATTACTATTACTATTACTATTACTATTACTATTACTATTACTATTACTATTACTATTACTATTACTATTACTATTACTATTACTATTACTATTACTATTACTATTACTATTACTATTACTATTACTATTACTCACTCAATCAATCACTCACTCACTCACTCATCTTCTTCGTCCCGTCTGAGACATTAGGTCGCGACAAAACTTCGCCATACTGACCTGTCCCGTAATTTGGCCTGCGCTTCGCCCATGCAAGACTCATCTCTTCCAGCTCGTTTACTTTTATTTTATTGATAACTCGTGTCATAACAGATGTGATCCATCATCCTGTGCAACTGTCTATTTTTTTTTTCATTCGAGGCGCCTCTGTTGGTGACAAGTGAAATAATCACTTTAACTTCTCTTCGGTTCTTTGCAAGAACCCAGCATTATACAACGTTGTCATAAGTTCTTGGAATAACGTAGTTAGTTCAAAGCAAAATATAATCGGATGACAGAAATGAAAAGGGAGAACAAAGACCATTTCCAGTTATTATTATTATCATCATTATCATCATTATTATTATTATTATTATTATTATTATTATTATTATTATTATTACTATTATTATTAAAGGGGCATTGTCACGCTATTTGGCAACTTGATAACTAACTAGAAGGTACCTTCGCATCAATTGCACTATTCCAAAACTATTGATGTAGTTTTGTTATTGAAGACTATTTGAAGGTGCTGAAACTGTTTCTTGTCGCCTGTCGCTACGGATAGCAAGGATGGAAATGGATTGAAATTTGAAAAAAATGGCCAATTTTTTCAAGTTTTGATGCTGTGTTCCATATATCCTCAAGAAATGTGTGTCTGTACTCTTTAGCAAACCATCAACTGGGTCGATTGCATAACACAGTCTCACCACATTAGACTCTCGTTTGTTTTGACGAGTCGAAGGAGTAGTTATCCATGACAATTTTCGTCAGAAATGGGTTCTGTAAGTTCTAGTAACTTCTAGCTCAGAACAAGACAAAGAATATTTTCAGAGGTATAAATCTTTTAAAGCTAATCAGAGATGATCGACTGCTAAAAATGGAAAAAATCTTTAAAAAGTCGTGAAATCTTACCTAAAATCTTTCACCAGATGACATTAATTTTTTTCACAGCTTGGAAGTGAAAAAACACAAACCATCCTCGGTCGTCAGCAAAGTTACCTTTTGAAAGATTGAGTGGATATTTCAAGGAATAATATCAAGAAGTGTCCAATATATTGGTCATAAATAGGGTATTGTTTTTGTACCCTAGCCTTGATATGGGTATGTTTTTGAGCGGAGAAGCAACTTTTTCATCGTTATCGAAAAGAAAATCAACAAAAGCCATTCAGAAATTATGTTATCGGTAATTTAACACTGGATCCATTTTTAACGCAGGTCTAAAACAGGATTTTGATGTAAGGTTCAGGTCATAAATAGGGTTTCGAAGTTTTCCAATTGGTCAGGTCATAAATAGGTACGGAATATCGCAGATTTTGGTCATGAAAAGAGTAAGGGTTCTGGGAAGCAGGCCGCACACCCCCCATACAATTTTTCTGGGATGTACGTTGCCCTTCGGAGGGGCACAAACATCGCGGCCGTAAAGTAACAGAAATATCTACCATTGAGTTTTGCTAATGAAACGAAAAATATTTACTCTAGAGCTCCGCCACATTAAAATACATGCTTCTCGTCTAGTGCAAGCACTGTTTAGTTAGCAAAAACTCAAGCGATAACTCATCTTTTGACCTACGCGACAGCCTTCTCGGGCCGCCATTTTTCATGTCACGCAACCCAAAAGTTTAGAAAAGACTGGAACCCTGTCGAGATAAACATTGTGAAACGTCAAGCTCTATAGGGTCTTTTATCTGAAACTAAAACCTCAGAAGGAAAGGTAATTTTTAATTTTGGAATATGGTTACGTTACATGCAAACTAAGAATTACTTGAAATATCAACTCAATCTTTTACTACCAAGTGTCATAAATTACTTACGACTTTTTAGTCTATATATTTGAAGTTACCTTTTAATACTGAACTGCAGTTCAATTCAAACTCTAACAGATTCCCCTTCGCTAAGATTTCCACTAGTGTTTCGGTCCACTCCAATGTCTTCTCATTCCATAGCTTTTCATTACTTTTCTTGAAGATGGAACAATGGTTGTAAACTAGAACGCAGGAGACGAGATACGTCGAAGCAGGTACAGCCATTTTAATGTGTCAATCTCTGGGTAGCTCTTGTGCGTTGGAAAATCTGAAGCATTCAATCATGTGGAAATGTCGCCCATCAAATCTTTAAAATGTGAACAGGCCACAATTTCTTTAATAATGTGACCTCAATTCCAAGTTTTCTTTATGGGTAAACAGACAGCGAGGCGCCGCTGCGTTAATAATAAATCATATAGACACTGAATGTGTTCAGTCTAAAAGTTATAGAGTGCTAGCGCCATATTATGTAACTTTGAACTAAACCTTAAAAGACTTTTTCTTTGAAGAGCAATACGGAAACGATTGTGTTCTGAAAGTACGGGTACGAATCGGGCCTAGTGATTTCCAAGAAAACAATCACTGAAGTGTTTATTTGGAACAATTCTTAGAACTTCGTGCAACCTGAAGAAATTAAAGTTATCCATATTTCGCCAATCAGAGTCAAATCCTATCAAAACAGGTCTTAGGTCCAGGAATTTTAAAATATCTCAAAATGAAAGTTCGAGAAGAGGCTTAAAAGATGAATAATTCCGATATATCCGCTCTCTAATTTATCACCATCAAGAATAGTTAGTTTAATTGCCTGTCTGATTTTAGGGAAAAAATATAACTCTACCCAGAGCAGAACTGTTTTGTCGAATTAAACGCCAGATCCGGTAGTTTTACATATACTTATTGTCTGTAAGGGCCAAGGGTGAAATTCTTTCCGCCTGTTAGTGATTTAGTAACAGCGTCGACGGCACGCAAAGCTTGTTATCTAAAGATTACTTTGTCAGTGACTTTCCAACATTCACATACAGATTACGTAGCATTTTTTTTGTTTAATAAATTTTAGAAAATTACTTGCCGCATTGCTTTATTTCAAATATAGACAGTTATTTATAGCTTCTTAAAAGCGCTTGAAACCACAACTTTGTCAATGACTCTCCAACATTCACAGAGGTTCAAACAGATTACGTAACATTTTTTTGTATAATAAATTTCAGAAAATAACTCGCTGCATTGCTTTATTTCAAATGTAGACGGCTATTCATAGCTTCTTAAAAGCGCTTGAAACCACAACGCAGACAGACCTATAATTAACAATAAAAAATACTTTTAAATTGCCTTGCTTTTAGCCAAATTAGAAAGGTCCTTCACGTTTTTTTTAAGCCAAACAATGACGGATAGAACTTATTCTAATTCATTATCAATGTGACGATATTTCAATCTTCTTAAATGGAATTTCAAGGAAGCTATAACAGCTTATATCTTTGTTTTTTAAAACAATGTCTTGCTTTCAGACTTAAAGGCGGCCATATCTATTAGGTGGAAGTTCCACTCTGAAAACACAAATACGTAAACAATGTCCGTTTTCGTAGAAATGCTTTTTAGCCGGCGACCGCGACCCTGGGGTGTTGGTAACAAATAATTTATTAGACCTATTTTTGATTTACATGCACAACTACCGACGACAGCTGCACCAGACTAGGAACATCTAAATGATAATAAATCTGAACAAAGTTGTTATTAGATAACAGGTCTAATTATTATATAACAAGTCTAAGTGGCTTAACATTACGTCCATGATGGACGATTTTCAGGCTGAAATATTCTTTCTTGGAAACGGTTGGCAGGATCAACTTTTTTGTCAAACTCGGAATAGAGAGTTGCACATATTTTAGATTTGACTCGTTGTGCGGATTACTTTTAAGAAAACACTCTTTCGTGATGCTATCCTGAATGCTTTAAAGTACTTGAAACCATTGTTGTTAACAAGTCTATAGTTTTGAATATTGTCTGAGTAATGGTCAATTATTTACTATACCGCACTTAGTAGTTTTGGCACGTAGTTCCAATTAAAATGCAAAGAACCTTCATTTCACTCATTGTTAATGGAGATTTAAGGCACAGAACAACCGAGAAAAAAAGATGCTCAAATTAATT